>RCUC01142697.1:0-27619 GCA_003697995.1 Taxidea taxus jeffersonii
AATGTCTTCCTCCACACATTCACAAGAGAATATCTGATACCATCTTTGATTTCTAGAGAACCCATTGTACTTTTCAGTGCTCAGGCCTGCAAGTCTCTAAGGATGCAGGGCACCCTTCTGTACTCCCGCAACACGGGTCCCATGTAAGATGAATCAATTTAGAAGGTAAATAATATAGCCTGATGAAATGGCATTAGTGGGGTTAGGACAGCAGTCGCTTGACTGATATTCCTGTTGCATTAGAATAAAAGAATGATGCCTAAGTTGACCAAGTCTTATAAGAGGCCCCCCAAAGTAATCGTCAAGGACTGGCCAGCTAGCAGACCAAATCTCTCAACCCCTTAATCCAAAACCTAGAGTTTGTTACGATTAGTAGAAAAGCTTGTTTGTTTTATACCTAAGTAAGATCTGGAGGTATCCAGTGTGTTTCCTTCATTGAGTGATGATGATTCCACCCGGGTAGGATAAAATAAATAGCTCAGTTGTGAAAACGCACCACATTTTTCGTGATTTTTACTGTGCCTCTCCTATGTGCTCTTTCTTATCCCATTAAAGAAAGAAAAAAATAATTACTTATTAAAAATAAATTCTATCTTTCCCCTTGTGATTATTTTGGACCAGAGCTATAACATCAGAAGATTATGAGAGGAGTCATTTGTCTGGGAACAGTCTCTTGAAGAAATATGTAATATTGCAGTTTCCTGAGTCTGAAGAGGCATGAAAACTAAATGCAGTTGGTGATTTGGGATTGGGTCACCGGCCAGAAAAAAGTGAGCATAAACGACATTATTGGGACAGTTGATGAAATTTGAATCAGGACTACAGAATAGACAGCAGCATTATGTCAGTGTTCTATTTCCTGATTTTGATCATTTTAGTGCAGTTGTGTAGGAGAGTGTCCTTGGTTTGGGGGAGTAGTTAGGGGTCAAGGAGCACAATGAATATGATTTACAAAGGTTCAGAAGAAAAAATAAAAATATACATAATATAAACATCAATCAGTCAATCAATAGAGGGCAGTAATGATAAAGCAAATGTGAAAAAATGTTAACAGTTGGCAAATCTGGGTAAGGGGTATTCAGGAATTTTTTTGTGCTGTCCTTGCAGCTTTTCGTTAGTTTGAAATTACTTAAAATTTCTTTAAAAAATTAAAGTAGAAATGCTGGGTTCTTCCCCCAGATTAATAAACCTTTTTGTGTACGATTCTGGAAAGAAATCAGAGGTTCTTCTATGAGCGGGATTCTCAGACAAAGCCTGCCACTACATCACACTCAGAGGGTCTGTGGTAGGGCTCAGCTAGTCAAAACGGATTCTTAGGAAGAATGTTCGCCAGGGTGGATTGGTTATGTTCAAGTTTAATGTATTTCTTCAAAATCTAAGCCCGATGGAACAGAGAACTGAATGATCCCCTCCGAGTCTACAAATAACAAGATAAAATGTTCTCAAGTCCATCTATTTCTCACATACACCTCCCTCCCCTGTAAGATTGAGCCGTGGCCTTAAGTGAACATTAGAACTGAAGTTCACTGTATTGTATGTTCCCTTTCAGACAGGATTTCACAAAGACCCTCTTTTATAAAGAAAACAACCAGCCAATAAAACAGTATTAGAGTACATTATATATGTGACCAATCATTTTATAAAATCTGATGTAAGCCTTCAGGCATAATTGGAGTTCTTAGCAAAATACTTTGGTTTTTAATATTTCTATGACCCTCTAAGGGGGACTTAGCAATTACTCTTAAATTTTCAAAGTGGTGCATGGAGTTTTAGCTGTGTGACTCCCATTAAAGCCCATAGGAGTCTTGTTGCTAAAACATCACACAACTCATGAAAATGTGCTCCTTCTTGTGAAATTGTTAGAAGTAATGGGTATGGAAGTGTAGCCTGGTATTTCTGGTACATTTACAGGCTTTCTGCACTTGTTTCAAATTTTATACTTTTATAAAAACTCAACAGTTCTATAGGAATTGAAAAAAAATGCCAATTATGTGTATTTCAAAAGTGAAAGGGAAGAAAAATATAGAACCACTTAAAACTAAGTTCTAAGGTAATTCTTAAAAATTTTTTTTTAATTTTTATTTTTTTTTCCAAAGATTTTATTTACTTATTTGACAGAGACACAGCAAGAGAGGGAACTCAAGTAGGGGGAGTGGGAGAGGGAGAAGAAAGCTTCCCACTGAACAGGGACCCCAGATGTAGAGCTGGATCCCAGGACTCTGGGATCATGGCCTGAGCCAAAGGCAGATGCTTAATGGTTGAGCCACCCAGGCACCCCCTTAAATTTTTTAGAAAAGATTATTTATCTAAGAGAGAGATAGAAAACTAGCTCCAGGGGCGCCTGGGTGGCTCAGTGGGTTAAGCCACTGCCTTCGGCTCGGGTCATGATCCCAGCGTCCTGGGATCGAGTCCCGCATCGGGCTCTCTGCTGGGCAGGGAGCCTGCTTCTCCCCTCCCCTCTCTGCCTGCCTCTCTGCCTACTTGTGTGATCTCTGTCTATCAAATAAATAAATAAAATCTTTAAAAAAGAAAAGAAAACTAGCTCCAGGGAGGGGGTGGGGGGGGATTGCAGAGGGAGAGAGAATCCGAAGCAGGCTCTGCACTTAACATGGAGCCTGATGTGGGGCTCACAACCTTGAGATCATGACCTCAGATCACAACCTAAGTAGAAACCAACACCCGGATGCCCAACCAGCTGGCTACCCAGGTGCCCCTAAAATAATTCTCAAGAAAATCCAAATGTTTTAAAATACTTATTAGCACCTTTATTTCAAAATTAATATATCAGCTCCCGGATTTTTAAAGAATGCCTTAAAATAATGCCATTAAAAAAAAGAAGACACTTACTGACATACTTTCAGTATAATCACATACAAGGTTTTGGGTTTGCAACTACCTCTTCTGCTAAAGCCTACATAATTTAAGCATGATCTGAGCAAAACTTCCCTCCTTCAGATAGAGGGATCTTCCCAGGGATAACCCTTAAGGTTTGCTGAGTTCCCTTTCTGCCTGGAACTTTAAACATATGCTCAGCTCACAAGCTGGCATGGTATCAGCTGGTGGCCTTGCTGGTGACCCAGCCAAGGACTCAGGGTGCACTCTTGTTCCTCTTAGGGCAGAAACATCCCTGGAGTTCTGTTTCCTTGGCCCTTTGGGAGACACTGGAGACCAGGAACTGGCCTCTGACATAGATATATTTGTTTCAACACATGCAGAGGGGAGGGGGATGAGAGAGGAAGGGGGGGACTGTGTGACTCCTTCTTGAGTTAATTATTGTTGGCTCAGTTTCAGTGGTACTCTTTTGCTATAGATCTTTTACTAAGGAGTATTGGATTGTTTTTGTTCATTATCTTGGGAAGCTCCTAAAGGCATTGTTTTCTCTTGAAATCTCTGCTAATGTCTGAATAGTAGATTTTAAGATAGGTTTTGAAAATGGAGAGCTTGAGGGGCACCAGGGTGGCTCAGGAGGTTAAGCACCTGCCTTTGGCTCAGGTCATGATCTCAAGAGCCCTGCGAGGAAGCCCTACCTCTCCTCCCTGCTTGTGTGTTCTCCCTCTCTCTCTCAAATAAGTAAATAAAATCTTTTTAAAAATGAAGAACTTGATGTAGAACCAATTTTTCAGCATAGCATTGAGCAAATAGCATCAGTGAGGTGTGAGCTATGCCACCGGTTTGAAGTGTCCCAGCTGGGGTCAGAATTAGGGACTGTACAAATACAGCAATTTCAGAAAGGCAGGGGAGAATATCGAGGTCCAAATGGGAGGAAATAAGCCATTGTTCCTTTAAAAAGCATAGTAACCTCAATAATGAGAGGCTATGAAATCGTTCTTTTTATGACAGTAGCTTCTTAACTTCACAACCCAAAGAACTCCTAGGGTCACTTGCAGAGAGCCCCAGGGCTACACCTGCCTTGCATAGATTAGGGCCTGCTGCAGCTGTCTTCATTTGCAAGACTAAGGTGTAGCTCGATGAGGTTGTGGGTCTCAGCAGGGAGCGCTCCTTCCTGATCTCAATAGGCTGGCATTTCAGATTAAGATGGCCATTGCCAGTTAGGCTCAGAATTTGCAAGATGAAGCAAGTAACCGTTTCCTGAGTTTTATGTATCAGACATTATGAGGTATGAAGCAGGAACTCTTATATACGGCTGCCTTGAATTAGCCATGCCTTTTCCAATCAGCCCTGCTGAAGGGCAGCTGCCTAAACCATCTAGCGTATTTAGGGGCCAATCCTGCCTTTGACTCACAAACATGTTTGTAAAGAGCGTGTCAGTGTATAAGGTGATCTATTGATGAGGACAAAAGGGAATGCTCTTTGGAACCTATACCCGTCAGCATTGGTCTGTGGGTTGGATACGCTTTCTCTGTAATGTGCATTCATTTCACAGAAAATACAATTAGGATAATTCTTGTGTGTTCTCTACAGGAAGGAAGTAGTATACTGCTAGTGAATGGTAGGCTAAATGAGGGAATCATTAAAGGGTTTTTAATAGACTTTTGAACGAAAAGACATAAGGGACTTCAGTTATATTTCCTTAATTGAAAACTATTTTGCAGTATGAGGAGACTTAATCAAATTTTCATTTCATACCTGGTCAGGGACTAGGCTGAATGTTCCTTCAAGCAATTTGATAAAATGCACATAGAAGACTTGTTGGTTATGTGAGAATGTGTAGAAGTGCTTAGCATCTCTCCTGTGGGTGCCTGAGTATCAGATATTTGGTTTACTGTGTTGGGTTGAATGCTTCTGTTCTAATTTCTAATGAACTTTACCACCAGACTACTTGATCATGACTCAACCCAGGAACAATGCAAATGGAATTGCCCCCTGATGGGGAGGAATGGGCCCAGATGGCCCTTAAAAGGTGATAATTAGGAAATATAGCATATCTGAGTAGCTCGAAAGAGAGAAACTTGTTAAAGACAGTCAATCTGTTTGAAGCAATGGTCTTTCCCTTAATTATATGCATTTTCATTTAGAGTTGCTTTAAAGTACAATTTTCTCAGGAAAATTTTTTACTAGTAGCTAAAATTCTATCAATACACTTTTTTTTTTGCTACTCGGTTTCAGATTATTTTAAAAATCCTTTCCTTCATACATTTTTTGTTTTCTAGATCTGTGTAACAGACTTGCTGTGTGTTTTAGGGGGCCGTTTTAGGTTATTTTAGCTCTTATGCTGAAACAGTGGGGGAGTGATTAAAAGTGAGAAAAATATTGGTATATATTTGTAAACTGAGCTTTTAAAATTAAAGTAGTTACGGGATATGACAGTCTGTGATTTCATATACTTTGTAGGATTGCCTTAAATGTCTTGCCTTTTTGGCAGCATAATCTTCGGATTCTTCTTGAATATGTCATTAAAATAATTTTAGATATGATAAATTGGACTTTTTAAGCATCTGAATTAGCATTCCCTAATGATAGCATTCCTTTGGCTTTTCTTTAGTCATGTATTTTTTAGTGTACCAATTTGTCATTGCTAGAAGAATAACACGTGAACAGAGAATGAGAAGGTGGTGACTTACAAGTGTGCTCATTGTATCTCTTCCAGCTTTTACAGGGCTCCAAGGGTGGGGAATATAGCTATTCTAAGAATTACAGCATAAAACAAAAGCTCTAATGGTCAGTAGCCAACTGTTACCTTATTTGTAAAATCAGAAAGTACAATTACATTAAGTCCTAAATCACAATATTCCAAATATCTCAGCAATCATATTTTGGCATATGAGTTGCTTTTCTGAAATTATTCAATTATTATTCAATTATTATTATTCTGAATAATTCAATAATTATTCAATTATTCATCCTGACAAAAGCCAGTGAAACCTAGATGCACCTTTGGGACTGTGGCCAGAGGACCTGTATTTTTCAGGTCTGCCGACTCAGGTTTTGAAAGACTCACCATAAAATAAGCCTCACACCCCAGCATTGCCCCTCCCATCCTTAGCAGTTATACTGTGTCTGAAATGTAGGGTTCCAGGGATCTAATCCTTAGGGCTTAATAGAATTCATAAAGTATCTTCTTCCATTCAGAAACCTCTTAGAGAGTCTTTGACATTTTAAGCCTAGTTATTGGAAAATGGCCACAGTTCATGATAAATTTCAGGATTCCAGAAGCACATATACCAAGACAGAATGGAGAAGCATCATGCTTTCCTTCAGCAAGCTTCAGGGGGAAATAGGATCAAGAATGAGCCTTGGGTACACTATTTGCGGAATATTTTGAAAAGTTTCCTTGTAATCACTGACAGGTTGGCCCAAAGGAAATAATCTGACTCAATCTTCTCTTGTTATCAGTGAAAAACAAAAATTATTTAGTGCAGGTATGCTTAAGGGAAGAAAAAGTCAAGAGGAAAATTGGAGATAAAAATCACTGCTATCTTTAATTCCATGACTCACAGCAAGGAAGGAGTAGGTTTCGTATCCCATGTGCCCAACTGTATCTATAAATAAGAGTATGGTTTTTGAAGATTGTACTCGGTTATTTCAAACTTAGTAGTTGAAAAAAAAAATCTGGAACTGGTTACTGAACAGTCACATTTATTTACTTTTACTTCCTAGATGCGACCTGACTTGAAACCTTTATAGTTGTTGAAATTTTTATCCATCACAGAACAACCTCTGAGGAGAAAAGCAGGTTCAACTTTTCAAGTGTTTTTAAGACTTAAATTTGACTGAAACCTGACCTGCCTTTTCTTAAGATAAATAAAACATGATTGCTATAACAATATTTGGAATTTTGTTTAACAAGTATAAAGAACAGAGTTGAAATAGACCAGGGGATGGATGGCAATTAACTCTGCATTCTGTTTTAGACTGTTTTATTAATTAGTTCTCTAGACTCAAATAGGTTACATCCTGTAAGCAGTAAATTGCATTCCATTTGCAAGCTCTGTGGATGAAATTTGCATGTGGCCTAAATGCTATTCACATTGTTGTGTTAAGTAGCATTTTATCTCTCTAGATCCTCCCCCACACCCAGTGGAAAGTTTTATCCACTTTTCTTGCTAGAAGGGAAAGTTGTGTGTAGTTTGCTTATTTGGTGCCATCTTCTTTTTCATTGTTAAATCCACTAAAGCCGGTCATGCCTGGCGGTACCAAGCAAGCTCTTTCCGGTGTTCTGGTCTGCTAAGCATTTGGAGTTCTTTCCTGTTTGTTTATATGGAATGTTTTCAGCTTCTGTCTTTGCTTTAAGAGCCGCTTAAAAGGAACCTTAAAACGAAGGTAGTTTTTAGTGTAGGTTTTTTCTTTCTGGAATCTTCCCTTAACCTTACCCCCTACCCCATCACCACCTTACCCCCATCCCCAACAGCATGTAGTTTTCTTTCTCTTTTTTAATTTTAACACATTTTTAGGAATTTTAGGAAGCACATTAATACTGCACAGCTTGGGGGTAAGAGAACTGGACAACTCCCCATCACCAGTTGGTCAAATAATCAGTGTTCCAGTTCTGTGTATCACTATGATTTGAGAATGTTACCAAACAGCTGCCCCTCAAAGGATGTTGATAGTTAGACCCTCCTGTCATTTATCAGACTCAAAAGCACAACTCTTTTGAAATAGTATCAAACTTAGGAGAATCTAATTATTTAGTAAGGTAGATTCCTTTTCAATATATACTTTTCAACAGGGAGGATCCCATCTATTTTAAAAATCATTAATCACAGACTTCTGACATTTTCCCTTTGAATTTCCTCAGGGGGAAAGTTATTTGAATAACAAACAAACAAACAAAACCCCTTGGCACAAATAGCTGTCCACCTCCTACTTCAACAAAAGCTTTCTGTCCTCTGGAGACCTACAGTGTCCTGTTTGGTTAGAGGCCGCAGAGTGTTATAGACAGTAAGCGGAAAGGCTTGGGTTAATAAGTACTCTCTGAATTTAGTGTTTTTCCTGGCAAACTCTTGGATTACTGCTTTGCGTTTCTAACCCACTGCCACTACCCCATGCAAAATTTCCAACATGGTAACAGCCTCTTCTGCAGATGGCCCCCCTAGATGTCCTGATGGTAGATAGCATGAAAATTTGTATAGCAGTTTGGTTTTCCAGTGAACTGTCAGTAAAAACCTTATGCATTGATTCCTTGACCAGAGGACCATTTTCTTAATGAATATCTAAGTTTATCTGGAGCTGTGAATAAGGTGTACAAATGAATTTTTAATTTTTTAAGCTTATTTATTTAAATACTCTCTACACCCAGTGTGGGGCTCCAATTTATGACCCCAAGATCAAGAGTTGCATGCTCTTCTGATTGAGCCAGCCAGGTGGCCCAGTACAAACTAATTTTTAGACATACATCTTCAGGTCTTTAGTTCAAACCAACTCTCATATAGAAACTCTGACTTATTTTTTTTTTTGGAGTTCATTGGAGATCAGAAACCCTTACCTCTTAGTTGGTGGTCCCTGAAGGAGCTTTCAGGACCCCAAGTTTAAAATGTATCTTGTGTAATGAAATAGGGTCAAAATAATACTGTTTTTTGTGACCACCACGCATTAGATTGAACCATAGCTCTTTGACTAATTTGATTTGTAAAAATGACACTAGAGTACTAAAAAATGTTTCTTTTTCTTTTTTTTTTTTTTTAAGATTTTATTTATTTATTTGACAGAGAGCACAAGCAGGGGGAGAGGCAGAGGGAAAAGCAGGCTCCCTGCCAGGCAGGGAGCCCCGCATGGGGCTCAATCCCAGGAACCCCAGATCATGACCTGAGCTGAAGCAGATGCTCAACTGACTGCGCCACCCAGGAGCCCCCCAGATTTTTTCTTAGTATATTAACACCTCCTGATAAGAAAATGGAGAAATAAGGAAGCTTGAAAAGGGGCGCCTGGCTGGCTCAGTCAGTAGAGCATGTGACTCTTGATCTCGGAGTTATGAGTTCAAGCCCCATGTTGGATGTAGAGATTACTTTAAAAAAATCTTTAAAAAAAAAGAAGAAGGAATAACAAAAGTTTGAAGAATTAGGCTAGAAGCTCATTATAAACAAATTGTGCCTACCTGCCTGCCTGCCTGCCTGCCTTCCACAGTCACCTGTTGAGTCCTGTCTGTGTGCTGCTGATATAGAGCTATAGATACAGAGATAGACAGGTAGATAGGAGATAGGGATACAGAGATAAAAGGTATTTTAGTCACTGCTCCCAAATCGCTTGAAGGACAAATAAGCACCAGCACTCCAAGTGATGGTCACACACATCCCTGGGTGTGGTGGGAGCACAACACTGTTTCTAAAATCTTCAAAACCTGAAACCCACACTGCACAGACCTTTAAGCCCCTAAGTTTTTAGAATCCTGTTTCTATGGACTGTATGGAAGTAGTAATTGTTTCAGAATGTGGGAACTCACTGTCTGTCCTTCATGGCCAGCAGGTATTGAGGTGCACAATGAATCCGGTGATTTGTTTCCTTCTTCATTCATTCTTTCATTTTAAGAAAATGCTTAGAATCCTCACCGTGTTCTTTTTTTTTTTTTTTTAGATTTTAGTTATTTATTTGAGAGAGAGCACAAGTTGGGGAGGGGGAGAGGGGAGAAGCAGACATCCTGCTGAGCAGAAAGACCAATGCAGGGCTCCATTCCAGGACCCTGAGATCATGACCAGCTTAACCAACTGAGCCACCCTGGCACCCCTTATGTTCTTTTTTTTTTTTTTCTTTAAGATTTTATTTATATATTTTCAGAGAGAGTGAGAGCATGCAAGCACAAACAAGGGGAAGTGCAGTCAGAGGGGGAAGTGCAGTCAGAGGGAGAAGCAGACTCCCCACTGAGAAGAATGCCTGTTGGGGCTCTATCCCAGGACCCTGGTTTCATGACCTGTGCTGAGGCAGATGCCCAACCAATTGAGCCACCCAGGCACCCCGCCCCTCATCATATTCTTTAGTACAAGGAGGGGTGCTACATATAATAACCTTGTTCTCTGAGTCATAATTACTCTAAACCATCTCCTCCCATGGCATTTTAATTTTTTTCAAGATTTTATTTATTTGAGAGAGAGTGAGTGAGTGACAGCAAGCGAGAGAGAGCCATCAAGACACCCACCCCACTGAACAGGGAGCCTATCACTGGGCTTCATCTCATGACCCCGAGATCTTGACCTGAGTCGAAATCAAGAGTTCTATGCTTAACCGACTGAGCCAACCAAGTGCTCCTCCAGTAGCAGTTCTAAATAGTAGTTTTATTGAGATAGCATTCAATTCAAATACTGTAACATTCACCTTCTTTTTTTTTTTTTTTTTAAAGATTTTATTTATTTATTTGTGAGAGAGAGAGCAGAAGCATGGAGAGCTGCAGGCAGAACAGGCAGAGGCAGAGGGAGAAGCAGTCTCCCCACTGAGCAGGGAGCCTGATTGTGGGACTTGATCCCAGGACCCTGAGATCATGACCAGAGCCGGAGGCACACAACTGAGCCACCCAGGCATCCCTCTTTTTTTTTTAGATTTTATTTATTTATTTGAGAGAGCACATGTGCATGAGGGGGGAGGGGTATAGGGAAAGGGAGAAGCAGACTGTGCTAAACAGGGAGCCCCTTGTGGGGGCTCGATCCCAGGACCCTGAGATCATCACCTGAGCCAAAGGCAGACATTTGACCAAGCAACCCAGGTACCCCAACATTCACCTTCTTAAAGTGTATAATTCAGAGTTTTTTTAGAGTTCATAAACTTTATGAACTTTATTCATAAAGTTGTGCAATGATCACTACTAATTCCAGAACATTTTCCTCACCCCAGAAAGAAACCCCATGACCATTAGCAGTCATTCCCCACATTCCCCTCTTCCCTTCCGCTGGCAACCCTGATCTACTTTCTGAATCTACAGATTTGTCTGTTCTGGACATTTCCTATAAATGTAATTGTGTAATTGTGCCCTTTTTTGTCTAGCTTCTTTCTCTTAGTGTGATGTTTTCAGAGTTCATCATTGCTGTAGCATGGATCACTACTTCATTCCTTTTTATGACCAAATTATGTCCCATTTGTAGGAATATACCACATTTTATCCAGTCATTCATCCATCATGGACATGTGGGTTGCCTCTATATTTTGGCTATTATGAATAATGCAATGGACATTGGTGTACATTGTGGATATATATTTTCATATATTTTGGGCATACCTAAGAGTGGAATTGCAGGGTTGTAGGGTACTTCTGTGTTTAACACTCCAAAGAGCTGGGATACATAGCATTCTGTGCCTATATTATAAAACTCATTATGAAGCAACTTGTAGTCAGTTATCATTAGGCCTGTCCCTTGCACGAGCCTTAAAGTTTCTTGAGACAGGGGAGTTGCCCTTTTTCATTTTTGAACCCCTTCCCCTCTCTAGCCCGGCACCCACCGAGGCATATAGTATGTTCTCAGAAAGTTGTTGAGAATGGAGCTGACCAAAGCAATGTCCTCTTGCCTGTGAAATCCCCAACACCCCTGAGACGCTCTCCCGCTCTCTCTCTTCCCTGTAACTAGTGACAGCTTGTCAGGAATAGAAGCAGCTCTGTATTGTCCACTGAGCTTTCCAGCTGGTTGCTGACCTCCCTTATCTGCAGCAGGGCCTTTACCCAGATCTTGGGATTTCTCCAGGCTGCCTCATCCCCACCGCAGCAGTTAGGACCCACTCTGGCTTATGCATATACTTTAAGAGAGCTTATTTTAAGCGCCACTAAACCCTAAGCAGAGGCAGAGCTGGTGGACACCCCAGCATTAGGGGGCACGTCCCCTGCTTGACATGGTTCACATACCTACTTTCAGGGGATTTGGACAAGGAAGCCCTAAAATGCCTATCTAGGCTTTGACTTGGAAGCATTGTGCAGGAGGTTTAAGAGAGCTTATTTTAAGACTGTCTCAGAAGGCTAGAGCAGCATCTTTATGATTTATTCTGTTACTTTCACTCTGAGCCTGTGAGTTCTAATAACATCTATTTCAGGTTGGATTTAAGAGACAGAGCAGCCTCTACAGAATTGGCCACCTTTGATGTTACAGTACCAAAGAGGGGAGGGACAGATGGAACAAAAGTCGTAATTGCCCAAATTTACAATGGCTTCCCAGCAGCAGCCAGCACAAAAGAAATGTTAATGCAATAAACTGTAAATGGAGGGAAGCTAAGGGGGATTTATGGTTGGCGAAAACCTGCACCAATAGTTGGAACCTCCTTCCTTCATCCGTGAGGCGTTTCAGTGGTCACAGTAGAACTGAACTCATTTGAAAATCAGTGACCACGCTGCATTTTCCATCCCTTATAGGTCTCGGACCCCCTAAACAGAGTCCTGTAAAAACCTGAGAGATCTGCTAGAACAGTCTGGAAGGAAAGATCAGTCACTGAGGGCTCAAGCCTGAAATGCTGGCGGCCTCGAGAACACACATCAGCTGCAAGCATGTGCATTACAGCTGCAACCAAAGCAGACATTTTTCTTCTGCTCTGAGTTGGAGATCTCTGCAGACACAACAGATGGCCAGAGTGTTTCCATGTTTCAGCCACGAAGTGAGAGGCCAGCGTGTCATTCGCCAGCCAGGCACTTACCCATCCATCAGGGCCACTGCTATAAATGGCTGCTTTTCACATTTGGGTTCCCGCAGTTTTCATTTCCATTTAGGCTCACACATACCTTTACCTGTGTTGTAACGTGTGGGGTGTTCCTTGTCTCCTTGTCCAGATTGCTGGCCCCTTTGGTTTTTTAATTAGCTGAGGAGCACAGTCTAAATGGAAAATTGCTTTCTGGGATCCCTGTGCTCCGGTTCCATGCTGTGAGGGGCTCCCTGTAATTAAACACGTTTTAAGAGTTGTTCTCTTGCGTATGTGCTGTAGCCGTAAGTGCCTTTCCCACTAGCTGGAGAGTTCTGTTTCAGGCCCGAGACGTAAATATTAATACTCGGTATAATTAAAAAGGAAATTTATATGTCAATCAATTAAGTATGGGCGATTTTTTCCCACTTTGGTAGTTGGGGGAAAGAACTCCTCGGTGGGAAAATAATTTTTACACTTTTTAGGGCTAGGAAGATGGCCAAGCATTATGGAGGCACCAAGAGGAAATGACAGGAATTCAGGAGATCAGGAGCACAGATGTCAGCAAATTCTCTAAGTCCTCAGGCTCAGATCCTGGTCCCCATAGTAGGTATTCCACAAGTCCCCTCAGAGATCCTGAATTCATTCTAGAATTATAATTTTCAGAATAAAGTACCCATATTTAAAAGTCCCTGCTGCAGTTTCAAATGTTACACAGGACATTTAGAGTCCGTACACGAAGGGACATGTCATTGTGGGGTCCCTTCCTTGTGAGGAATAGCGTTCACTAATAATTAACAAAGGATAAAGGAAGCCTTTATGAAGTTTTTGCTTAGAGGCTCAAAATTAAAATTTAGAGTTATGGTCCCTAGGTCAGTGTGTCCATTTGAGAAAGTCTGACATACTATGTAGAATAGTGTGCTCTTCTCTGCAGTCTTTTCTGAAAAAGATTTTGCATTTTTTTTTTAAGATTTTATTCATTTATTTGACAGAGATCACAAGTAGGCAGAGAAGCAGGCAGAGAGAGAGGAGGAAGCAGGCTCCCCGCTGAGCAGAGAGCCCGATGTGGGGCTCGATTCCAGGACCGTGGGACCATGACCCAAACTGAAGGCAGAGGCTTTAACCCACTGAGCCACCCAGGCGCCCCTTGCATTTGTTTATTTTTTATTTTTTTTTTAAAGATTTTATTTATTTATTTGACAGAGATCACAAGTAGGCAGAGAGGCAGGCAGAGAGAGGAAGGGAAGCAGGCCCCCCGCTGAGCAGAGAGCCCGATATGGGGCTCGATCCCAGGACCCTGAGATCACGACCTGAGCCGAAGGCAGAGGCTTAACCCACTGAGCCACCCAGGCGCCCCTGCATTTGTTTCTAATAAACACCTAGACAGAGTCCTGGGGCACATAGAAGTCTGAGACCAAAACCATGTAATAGAGATCATTCATTAGGAAAACTTATTGGAATGAAAATCCACTATTTAGGTCCTATTACACAAGACACAGGGCACGTGGTAAAACTCAGTTTAATCACTTCCTGAGAGGCCTAGAGCTGGCAAAGAAGGAAAAAGACAAGGGTGAAAAGAAAGATGAGAAAAGAAGAAAATAAAAAGAGCCATGCAGACAAAGAGCCAAAAATGGCCACAAATGTCCATTCTGTATTCCATGACCTGTGTCTTCTTCTGACCCTGTCTTCTCTATGTTTTGTAGCAGAGTTCGTATTTTTCTACGTTTTTCTGCTGCCAGTACTTTCCCAAACCTTGGGCCATTGCGCTCGAATGCTTTATCCCATTCGGCCAAGCTCTTTGGGCCACTTTCTTTTTGAGTCGTAATTGATGTTTAGGGTGTGTGACAACAAAGGCACGGGGGATTTGGACGTATGGAGTTGTAATTGCCAGCCCTCTGGTTTCCTTCTCTGTACAGTGGGTATAATCAGAGTCTTGGAAGTCTTGGAAGGCTGTGGAGAGGTGTGTTGACAGTGGGGTTGTCTGTCCCAGCTTTCATATTTTTGTTTGCTTGTAAGTTTGTGATTTACTCTCACTTGGATCCTCTTTTGTGCTGAGGCTGCTTTTCCTTTACCCCACAGGCTTTTCAGTCTTGAGGTCAGCAGGGGAGTGGGTCAGCAGGTGTATTTGGTATCATGCATTTGATTTAATATTTGGTAAGAAACAGATGTGTTAAGGATGTTAGCGCTGTCTAACCCTACATCTCCCGAAGCCTCTCAGGGCACCCAAAACACCAGTCCACACAACACACATGCAGTCACATGCTTCCGAGCGTCTCGAAGGCGATTTGCCTGGCTAATTTTTAAAATTATTTTTATCAGATGGGCTCAGGATCGTCATGCCTTGATGGAGTTTCTAGTAGAGGAATTAATGTCATTTCTGGGCCCCCACCAGAATTCCGTTGAAATTATAAGTAGTCATGCAAAGTCATAGGTTAAATGACTTGGGAATAAAATGCCATTTGACGTGACAGAAATGAACCCTCGGAGGCCCACACTTCCTCTGGGACTTGCTCTCGCTTATAGTTCTCATGTTAAGTAATTTTATTAACTGAGGCAAGGAGGGGCATGAGATGACAAGGGAAATATTTTTTGTTAACATTTTAATCCTGATCACAAAATTTATTGTGCGTGTCTTTCTATGCATTTGTAGCTATGAAGCCCTGGAAGATGATGAAAGTAAAAATGAGAATGCCTTGTTTTTCTTCCCAGGTGTTATTTAAAGCATTGTATGAATTGTCAAAAAGATTAATTGTTGTTGCTTGCAGCTAAACAGATGATAAATTTTAAAATTATATTATTACTGTGTGTCAGCATAAAAGCTCTGTGTCCCAAGTGTGTCACCTTTTTCTGTTGCTGTTGACAAGGTTCACGTTTTATAGCACACCGCCAGAAGGTGTTGACATATATTCAGATCACTGATTAAATGTTTTTAAAACGTGCCACTCAGAAACTAACCCTGATGTTCTATGAAAGAGTCATTTTGGGGAGTAAGATTTTTTTTTTCTCTTCATCACTGATGTGAAAGAGATTTTTGAACGTTGCCATTATTAAAAAAAAAAAAAAAGCAACAACTTGTGGTTACATTTTCCTATTTTAAATTGTGATGCAGAAGAGAAAATGTTTTTCAGCATTCTCCTTTCTCCTCCTTCACAGGAGGAAAAGCAACAACATGGTGTAAAATCTCAAGGAAGGTGCTAAACGGCTCCTTGTAAACAGCCCTCATTGGGCACGGGACTCCTGATGGAGGAGAGAGGGTGGTTCTGAGGTTGTGTTGGAGTTGTAAAGCCTGGTGTTGTGGTTCAATGCTGTCACAGCACTTGTGCTACAAAGTATAACGGCAGACCACTTCTATGGCAGACCACTTCTACACAGCTTCTGAGCTGGGCAGAAGCCTCTGTGTTCCTCCTTACAGTGTAATGCTTGAAGGCTTTGCTGATCCTGGCTTGTTGCGTTTTGTGGGTGGAACCGGCTGCCCTTTAGACCAGAAGCTTCAGTGAATCCAGATGTGTATTTGTTACAGTGATAAACATAATGCCTCATGGATCAGCATTTCAGTGCTTTTCTTTTTTTCTTTTTTGTTAAGGTGTTTGTGGGACACTGTCAGTAGGTGCTCTTCTCTCTCTGAGCACAGCACGAAGAAACTTGGAAACAAGTGATTTACTGTTCATTAAGGACAAGTTGAATTTTTCCTCCTTCCTGATTGTCAAGATTCCTTTGTTTATGTCGGTTTTGCAGGGTGAATTTTTCCCTCGCAGTAGAGACAGAGTTGATGTTGCAGAGGATGATGTAGCTCACTCCAGCATGGTACTGGCTTAGAGATGTTTCAGTGACAGCCTTGGGTGCCCTTAGGGGGCAAATCTCCAATGATCTCCGAAACCAAAAGTATATAGGGGGTTGCAAACAGAGCAGTTAATGCATATCAGGAGCCCTAACCACATCACATATATTGTGTCGTTTAATTCCAAGAACATAACAGCAGCTATGCAAGGATGTATGTTTATTCCCATTTTAACAAAGGAGTAGAGCAAGACTAAGTTATTCTCCCGGTAAGTGGCAGCCAGCCTTGGAACCTAGATATATCAGATCGTAGAGCCATCTTCACATTCATCCAACAATTGTTTTTTTCTTTTTTAAGATTTCTTTATTTTTAGACAGACAGAGAGCACATGGGTGGCTGGGCAGAGGAAGAGAGAGAATTTCAAGCAGACTCCCTTGGGAGTGGGGAGTCTGATGGAGTTGGGGAGCACCGCTTGTTTGATCCATTGACTGGGAGATCATGTCCCCAGCCAAAATCATTCAACCACTGTGCCACCCAGGTGCTCCCTCCAACAATTGTTTATTAGTAATCTATGTATTAGACACTGTTTTTATCACATATGTTGCCTTAATCTTTCTTTTTTTTTTTTTCCACCTTAATTTACTTACTTGGGGCTTTTCAAAAATTGGTTCACCATTAAAAAGCCTCATGCAAATTCCCTGAAGTTAAGGATAAAACAGTATTCTGAGAGCCTTGAGGTTTCCTGCCTTAAACAAGGGGTGAGGGAAAGATTTTCAGATGCACCCTGGAAAATAGGCCCTTGTGGCTCCATCTCATTTACTTTGGGCACCTGGAGATGCCTTGAGAGCTTCTGAATTTTTATGCAAACACTTTGCTAGGTCACACAAGTTGCTGATAACATTGGTTGGCTTCTTGGAGGTGAACTGGGGACAGAGTTGGAAAGGGTGGCTTAGGGGAATACCTTTCACTATTGAACTCTTCGGTACCTTTCCGGAACCTTGTGAATATAGTATCTTTTCAAAAGAAAAGAACACTTTCTGTTAAAAAGCCACCTCAGGTAATTTAGTTGAAATGAAAATTTAACTGAACCCGTACTATCATAAAAACGCCAGGAGTTCTAAATTTATTCTTTTGTCTTGTGGGTTGCTATAACACTCCGTTTGTGTTTCTGTTTGTACCCTCATCCTTTTCTTCCCAGGCCATCATCTCCATGGGGCATTCTCTATTTAATTGCCTGTAGCCTCTTGGTATATAGGCAAGTGTTTTGTTTTGTTTTTTCTATCCCTCAACTCTTGTCTTTTAATGTGTGGATCTTTTTGGATGGCATTTGTTTCATGTTTGTTGCTCCACATAGATATTCACAAAGATACCTTTCTCTAATATTTATGTATTTTTTCCTTTTTTCTTTTATATTAAGCATTTGTTTTTTCCTTGAAAAGTCATCTTCTGGTTGTTGGTTTTTTTTTTTTTTAAGATTTTATTTGTTTATTTGACAGAGAGAGAGCACAAGCAGGAGGAGCAGCAGTGGGAGGGGAGAGAAGCAGGCTCCCCACTGAGCAGGGAGCCTGATGCGGGGCTGGATCCCAGGACCCTGGGATCATGGCCCAAGCCAAAGGCAGATGCTTAACCAACTGAGCCACACAGGTAGCCCTCGTCTTCTGAGTTTAGAGTAGAATGAGAATTTGGCTTTACTCTTTTCCCATCCATTGGTTGGAACTTTCCTACTTTTATGTCAACAAGCGAAAAACACTTGTGTGTTTATGATAACATGTAGCATGTATAAAGATATATAGAATGCCTTTACATTTCATAAGTTCTATATTTTAGTGAAATAAAACCAAAGCTTATGTATGTAGAAAGATTTCTGTATTCATAATTGTCAGCAATTTCTAGCAAAAGGGATTACTGTAAAGGAGAGAACAGCTGTGGATGTTATTTATGTCAGAACTGGAGCCATCAGTAAGTGAGACTTCCTTACGCTATTAATGACATTCAGATCTTTCCACTCCTTCTCTGGAAAAGATACAATGTGCCCCTGAGCCAAATATATGCAGAAGAGCAAAAATACAAAAACCATTTCAAAACTTTGTGTAAATCCCGTGTACCATCCTCCAGGTCTCTTGCCTCCTCTGCGTCCTGAGAGGCATTCTCATTGAATGTCTCCAGTGAATATGAGGTTATGGGCATTGAGTTATGATAGAGATAACTTTCAGATTCTTAGTAATTTGGTGGTATCTCTGCCCTGTTTTTCTGAGACAAAAACTTACCTATCAATGGAATACCATTGTATAGAAGGTGATAGGGAGTAATTGCATCTTTCTCGGTCATTTGGCATTAAGACAGTTGATGAAGGGAAAGTCACATATAGTCAAGTTCAAATCTCTTACAATGTTATGTTAGACCAAAACGTACTAAATTGATCACAGGTTTATTTTCCCTTCAGTTTTGGAGAAGATATATTTCCATTCCTTCAGCTAAGTGTAAGAAAGAGAAGATGGCTACATTTAGAGTCAGAGACTCTGGGAAAATGCATATTTTGAATTTGGTTTTAAAGATTTTATTTATTTATTTATTTATTAGAAAGAGAGTGGAGTGAGGAGCAGAGGAAGAGGGACTGGCAGACTCTTTGCTGAGTGTGGAGCCTAACTCAGGGCTTGACCCCCCCCCAACCCTGACATCAGAACCTCTGCTGAAGTCAAGAGTCCGACGCTCAACTGAGTGAACCAATCAGCCACTCCTGAAATTTGTTTGTTTAAATTTAAAGATTTTATTTATTTATTTGACAGAGAGAGAGTGAGAGAGCACAAGCAGGGGGAGCAGCAGAGGGAGAGGGAGAAGCAGGCTCCCCAGTGAGCAGGGAGCCGGATCCGGGGCTTGATTCCAGGATGCTGGGATCATGACCTGAGCCGAAGGCAGATGCTTAGTGACTGAGCCACCCAGGAGCCCCTGTTTGTCTGTTTGTTTGTTTTTTTGTTGTTTTTTTTTATTTATTAGAGAGAGAGAATGTGCAGTGGGAAGGGACAGAGGGGGAGAGAGAGAGAAACAGATTCCCTGCTAAGCAGGAAGCCCGATGCAGTGCTTAATCTCAGGACATGGAAGATGGTGATCTAAGCTAAAGGCAGATGCTTAAACTACTCCCAGATGCCCCTGAAATTTGGTTTTAAACACAGGCTTCACCCTAGCTCCCCAGACCGGATGAGAGGCTCAGAAGACCTGGAAGACTTTCATAGACTAATTTACATCTTTCTTCTTAGTTAAGTGGCACGTGGAGCCAAGCATACTGTTTAAAGTGTTTATATTTCTCTTTAGATTTTTTTTTTTAAAGATTTTATTTATTTATTTATTTGACAGAGATTACAAGTAGGCAGAGAGGCAGGCAGAGAGAAAGAGGAGGAAGCAGGCTCCCTGCAGAGCAGAGAGCCCGATTCGGGGCTCGATCCGGGGACCCTGGGGTCATGACCTGAGCAGAAGGCAGAGGCTTAACCCACTGAGCCACCCAGGTGCCCCTCTTTAGATTTTTTAATCTTCCAAGTGCATGTAGTTGATTTGAGTACTTTAAAGTGGGTAGCTCAGTTGGTTGAGTGTCTGACTCTTCATTCTGGCTCAGGTTGTGATCGGGGTATCCTAGAATGAAGCCCCACCTGGGCTCTGAGTTCAGCAGGGAGTCTGCTTGTCCCTCTCTCTCTCTGCTCCTCCCCCTGCGCGTGCTCTCTCTCTCTCTCTCAAATAGATAAAATATTTTTAAAAAATAAATAAAGTACAAGCATGACATGATTTTTTTGAGAAGGAGGTTGGGCCTTGATTTTTGGAGTAATGATTTTGAATGATCATTTACAGTGATATGTTTTATAAGACGTTTAAAAGTTTTAAACACTAGTTATTGAAAAACAGTCTCTCTGTACTGTCAGTTAATCATGTTGCTGCCGAAATAACAGTTGACCTTGTATTAGGGAGTTGGAAAAGCCTAGTGATTTGTGTATTTGCCCAGATGGTGTTTTTTGCAGGCTAGCTACTAAAATCTCATCTTTTCACTTAACATTTGAAAATCATTTCAGGGGCACCTGGGTCACTCAGTTGGTTAAGTGTCTGCCTTCGGCTCAGGTCATGATCCTAGGGTCCTGGGATCAAGCCCCTTGTGGGGCTCCCTGCCCAGGAGGGGAGCCTGCTTCTCCCTCTCCCTCTGTCCCTCCCCCCATTCGCTTATACTCTCAAATAAATAAAGTCTTTTAAAAAAAGATCATTTCAGAATTGTTTCAGAGAATTGGGCACACACATGATATCATTAATGATGTGTTTCCTGCCACCAAACACATTCATTCAGACTTTGAAGCCTGCATGCTCTGTAGTAGGTGCACTCAGCATTCACCCTGGATTTAAGGATGCTACTGGAACCCTGCCTGGTGCTTTGGACAGTAGGAAGTTCTTAAGCACCACCAAGTGTGTTTATTTCCCATTCATGTACTTGATTCATTCATTCATTCATTCATTCACTTGGGCATTTATTTATTGATATCTGAATGGGTATCTTTTCTTTTCTCTTTTTTTTTTAAGCTCTGTGCCCATCATGGGGTTTGAACTCATGGACCCTGAGATCAGGAGTTACATGCTCTACCAACTGAACCGGCCCAGTGCCCCTAGAACCCTGTCTTTTTATATAGCAAGTAAAGGATAGGAGTTAGCGCCTTGGGGCGCCTGGGTGGCTCAGTCATTAAGTGTCTGCCTTCGGCTGGGGTCATGATGGGATCAAGCCCCGCATTGGGCTCCCTGCTCTTCAGGAAGCCTGCTTCTCCCTCTCCCACTCCCCTGCCTGTGATCCTCTCTCACTGTCTCGCTCTCTGTCAAATAAATAAATAAAAACTTCTAAAGGAAAAATAAAAGAAGTTAGCACCTTGGCGATCCCTGCCTCCGTTTCAGACTTCTGGCTTCCAGAACTGCAAGATAATACATTTTGTTGTTTCAGCCGCTCAGTTTGTGGGACTTTGTTACAGCAGCCCTAGCAGATGAATACAGCTGACATTATCTTCCTCAGTCTACAGTGTTTCTCACTGACCCGAGAATCCGCCTGTCTTTCCTGGCCAAAGGGAAATACATGTGCTCCTTTTCAGCTTGTATTTTTTCCTTTTTCTTTCTTACATAGCATGAAAATAAATTCCTAGCAACAACAGGTGTTCAAGAAAATTTCCATGCCCTTTCATTCCTGTGTCTCTTCCTGAAAAGCTGTAGTTGAAAAGTTTGTCTTCTCTCTTACCGCATTTCTTCTCACCTTCACAGCTTGATGTCATTAGCAATGAGGCTTGTGGTTGGAAGGGAGGAAGCAGTGGGACCTGTGGCTGGCGAGCTCTTGAGGTCAGGTCCCCAGAAACTGTCTGCTGCTGGAAGGGTCAGGCCTGGCAGCAATGGGTTACTTCCACCTTCCAGTTTCTCCTTTTCTTCTTGAGGGATTTATTATTATTACTGATTTTAGGTAAGCTCTGTGCCTGAGGTGGGGCTTGAACCCAGGACGCTGAGATCAAGAGTCGTATACTCTACCAACTGAGCCAGCCAGAGCCCCTGTTCCTGAGAAATTTAGACAGAGACAGGACTTTGAGGTCAAACTGCCCCGTTCCTGAGAAAATGAGGTTGTGTCTTTCACTTTCCCATCACCAAATCCACAAACTCCGCTGCACCTGCCCCTGCTGCCATGTACTGCGGAGGAGGAATGGCCCCGGGTCCACGCCCTTCTGCTTGGTCCCCGGGTCCTGCCACTCCTGCCTTCTCAAGGACTGGCCTCCTTTGAATATTCTGTCTGTTGGCTCCAGTATTGCCCGGACTATCGGATCATTTCCTCAGCTTATCTGTGTCCTAAAACTTCCCATCTTAAAACAAGCCTCCTTTTGTCCCACATCTCAGTCCTGCAGCAGGTGGCCTTCTCACTACTCTTGGCAGCAAACTTTTCAGAAGAGTTGCTGTAGCTGTCAACTCTCCGCTGTCCTGTTGCTAGCCCCTCAGCCTCCATCTTCTCTGCAGCCCGCTGCAGTACCACTTTCCCCTGCTCCTGTCTGTCACTTTGTCCTCAGATTACTGGTTTTTGTCAGCCTTTGACAAAATTGACCTCCCGACCTTTAAACCCCCCTTTTTTTTCCTCTTGGCTTCTGTATTGGTTTCCTATGGTTGTGGTAACAGATTACCACAAACTAGTGTTTAGAGCAACACCTATTATTCTCTCTCAGTTCTACAAGTTCTACAAGTCTGAGACCAGGCTCACTGGGCTAAAATCAAGGCATCGGGCTTACCGGAAGCCTTGGGAAAGAATCCACTTCAGAGCTCATTAAGTTTGCAGGTAAGTCCAGATCCTTGTAACTCTAGGCCCGAGGTCCCCACGTCCTTGCCCACTAAGCTCTTAGAGGCCTTTCTCCTGTCCTTGCACATGGGTTTCCCACACTTAGAGTCAGCAACAGGGTGCTGAGTCTGTCTCAGGCCTGGAATCCTCTTGCCTCCTTTTCTGCTGCCTCTCTTTCTGACTCCAGCCACAGAAAGTTCTCTACTGTTTCAGGGTCATGTGGTTAGGTTCACCCCACCCAGATAACTCAGGTCCATGACCATCATTGCACCTTCAGAGTCACTTAGGCCATGCAAAGTAACATTCACAGATTCTAGGAATTAGAGCATGGAAATCGTTGGAGGACTGTACTGCCTACCACAGCTTCCTGGGCACCAATCTGCTTTTCCTCCTATCTCACTGGCTCTCTCTCCTTAGTCATCCTCCTCTTCTTGACCTTTAAACAGTAGCAACCTCAGGGCCCTGCCCTTAGACCCCTACCCTTCTCTGCCCTTAAGCCCTGAGAGATCCCAGCCATTGCCACAGGATTAAGTATGTGATGTACTTCAACAGGCGGTAAATACCTGGTCAGCCTAAAGCCTCTCCTAGAGCTGGCCAGAGCTCCAGGCTCCTGGGTCCAGTTTCAGTCATTCTCAAGGTGTAGTCCCCAGACAGCAGCATCAGTGTTGTCGGCCGCTTGTTAAAAATGTGAATTCTTGAGCGCATCCCTGTACTTCTGAATCAGAAACACTGGGAGCATGACCCAAAAGTCTGTGTTTTAACAAGCCCTCCCCCTACCCCCGGGTGAATTTGTTGTTCGCTGAAGTCTCCAGATCACTGGCCACTCAGTCACTCCACCTGGATGTCAGGTGCTCGACCCTGGATTCCCCCATCTACTCTGTCCACCTTCTCTGTAGCAGTCTTACCACCCATCCACCCAGGTGCTCAGGCCGCTGTGATCCATTACCTACAGAGTGACTAGAATGATCTTTTAAAAATGTAAGTCACAGGGGCACCTGGGTGGCTCAGTGGATTAAAGCCTCTGCCTTCGGCTCAGGTCATGATCCCAGGGTCCTGGGATCGAGCCCCGCATCGGGCTCTCTGCTCAGCGGGGAGCCTGCTTCCTCCTCTCTCTCTGCCTGCTTCTCTGCCTGCTTGTGATCTCTGTCTGTCAAATAAATAAATAAAATCTTTTAAAAAAAAATGTAAGTCAGAGCATACTCCCTTGCCTAAAAATCCTCTAATAGTGCCCTCTGCCCTTGAAATTAAATCCAGACCTTAGCACTGCTCTACAGGGCCCTCCCTGCCAACCCCTCTGGCCTCCTCTTTGGGTGTTACCTCTCACTACCTGCCAGCTCCCCTCAGGTCACCTCTGTAATGTATCACCTCAATACCGAGCTCGCTCCAGCCGTGGGGCCTTGTACTTCTGCCTGTTGCCTGGTCTGCCCTCCTGCAGCCTTTCCGGTGGCCAGCGTTTGTGTCCTTCCGGTCTCAGCTCAGCCATCGCTCCTCAAAGATATGGCCCTGCCCCTTTCTAACGTGCCTTTTACACAGCCCACCATCCCCTGTCCCCCCTTCTCACACTGTTCACTTCCTGCTTAGCATTTAGCACTGTAATATTATCTTGTTTATTTGTGACCTTACCCCACTCGTACCACCACTATGCTATAAACCCCGAAAGGACAGAAGGTTGTCTGTCTTGTTCTCTAATGACTCCCTAATACCCAACAATTGACACATTGCAAGTGCTAGATAAATATTTGTTGAGTTAACACATAAAATTAGCTTTCTACTTGCCTTTGCCAGACCCTGGTCTCATTGTCATAGTGTAGAGATCACCCACTATGGGCAGACATGGATTTAGGCCTGTGGGAGTCATGGCCTGCTGGTCTAGAGTTCCTGAGTTCCTTGTTTCTTTCTTTCTTTTCTTTTTTTTTAAAGATTATATTTTTAAGTAATCCCTACACCCAAGGCTTAAAACCTTAACTTAACCAAACTTAAAACCCCAAGATTAAGAGTTGTATTCTTGAGGTACCTGGGTGGCTCAGTCAGTTAAGCATCAGACTCTTGATTTTGGCTCAGGTCATGATCAAGGTCTGGGACAGCCCAGCTTCAGGCTCTGTACTCAGCAGGGAGTGTGCTTAAGGATTCTCTTTCTCCCTCTCCCTCTTCCACGTATCCCACCACCCTTGCTCACACTCTTTCTCTCTCTCTTTCTAAAATAAATAAGTATATCATTTAAAAAGAAAAAGTCGCATTCTCCACTGACTGAGACAGCCAGGCACCCCTAGAGCTCCTTGTTTCTTTCCTATCTTTATTTTAAAAGTTTTATTTATTTATTTGACTGAGAGCACAAAGAGGCAGAGTGACAGGCAGAGGGAGAAGAGAAGCAGGCTCCCCGCTGAGCAGAGAGCCCAATGCTGGGCTCAATCCCAGGACCTTGGGATCACAACCTGAACTGAAGGCAGTCTTAACTGACTGAGCCACCCAGGCGCCCAAAGCTCCTTGTTTCTTAATTCTCCTAGAGACCCTCTCCCACCTCTGTCTTTTCCAGTTAGTAATTTCCTACCACACCCTTGTGATGTGCATAGTATATGGTCACCATAATATTTATTAACTATAACAAAATTTCATCCAATTTATATTTAAAAGACTTTATATTAAAAAGTTCATAACTGGGGCGCTTGGGTGGCTCAGTGGGTTAAAGCCTCTGCCTTCGGCTCAGATCATGATCTCAGGGTCCTAGGATGGGGCCCCACATCAGGCTCTCTGCTCAGCGGGGAGCCTGTTTCCCCCTCTCTCTCTGCCTGCCTCTCTGCCTACTTGTGATCTCTGTCTGTCAAATAAATAATAAAATCTTTTTTAAAGAAAGTTCATGGGGCACCCGGGTGGCTCAGCGGGTTAAAGCCTCTGCCTTTGGCTCAGGTCATGATCTCAGGGTCCTGGGATCGAGTCCCGCATCAGGCTCTCTGCTCAGCGGGGAGCCTGCTTTCTCCTCTCTCTGCCTGCCTCTGCCTATTTGTGATTTCTGTCTGTCAAATAAACAAATAAATCTTAAGAAATAAATAAAAGTAATAAATTTAAAAAGTTCATAACTCAGTAATATTGAGTAAAGGAAGTCAGACACCAAAACATACATACTATGTAATTTTGTATCTTTGAAATTCCGAACCACACTATATGAGTCTATGGTGCTATAGGGAGTGCATGACGATGTCTCCCGGGCACTGGAAATGTTCAGTATCTTGATCTTGAGAAAGTATATACATCTGTAACGTGTACATCAAGTGGATGGCTAAGATCTGTGCGCCTTTTAGAAGTTATACCTCAAAAAATCTAAATAAGTAAATAAAAATACCTTCAAAAAGAGGGGAAAAAAGGAAATGTAGATGAGCAGCTATCTGCTGTATGAAAGATCTGCCAGAGTCCTCTTACCGCGCTTCAGTAGCTGACTTCACTCTTATCCACCTTTAAATTGGTGGCTTGGGTTTTTCTTTGTTTGTTTGTTTTTAAAAAAACTGGAGATTGGACAGTGTTTCTCCTTCCCCTCCAGAGGCCCAGAGCAATGTGCCCAGTGCATTCTGGATTGGGCAGCACTAACATTTGTTCTTCCCGGGGACCGTCTGCTACTTTTCTCTGCCCCAGTGGAGCTGGGGGAATAATAAAGCTGTTATTATTTATACTGCCCAGCATTTTTGTCATTTGTTCTTTGTCATTGAGAGTTATGAAGTCAACATAGGACACCAGGAAATTTGTGAGTCTTTAATCCAGGTAGAGGAAAGAAGTAAAAGGGGGTTATTTTTCCAGGGATATTGTTTTTCCAAACACCTTCAGTTTTCTCACTGCTTTTTTTGGTCCTTTCCTGCGCTGTCCTTTCACTTGCATTATAGTGACCTCTGAACTCATCACTGCCCGGCCTTGTCGCCTGGCTACTGCCACTGCCCTTTTGATCTGCCTCTTCTCACCAGTACTGTCACCGTGGCTCCCAACCAGTTTCTCTGCCACCAGGGAATACATAAAATCTACCTGCTTAATTGTCCAGTTTCTCTATGGTTGGTCTCTAATTTCCTTGCACTTAAATATCCTCTTCTTTTTTTTTTTTTTAAGATTTTATTTATTTATTTGGGAAAGAGAGCATGAACGGAAGGAGAGGGAAGAGAGACAAGCAGACTCCCTGCTTAGCGGGGAGCCCAACGGCACAGGCCCCAAGTGAAGGACCCCCAAGACCATGACCTGACCCAAAGGAGATGCTTAACCCACTGAGCCACCAGGCACCCCTAAGTATCCTGTTCTTTAAGGCAAAAAGAGTAATTGTTGGTCTCCAGAAGTGCAGGCTGTGACTCAGCCATCACACCTCTCTCAGTCTCCCACTGCTGTACTTAGAATCTTCTTGCCTCCCTAACTTTCTCAAATGAGGGGCCATTCTTCCTCTCCAGAGTTGCTGCCTTCTCATTTCTTCCTTCTCCTTGGGGAATCTTAGCATACCAATTGAGCCCCCCCTTCTGTGTTGTTTTTTTTTTCTTCTTGCTACTTTGTGGAATTCCTCCCCACAGTCTACAAAAAGATTCTACACATGTCTCTGTCAAAAATGAAGTAAAGCATAAACTTTCCTTTATGTTCACAGCTTTAAGCCTTTGACACATGTCCCAGCTTCTCTTGATTCCGAACTTCTTTGAGGAGTGGCCTGTATCTACCTTCCCTATGTCCCACTAAGTGGGATTGACTTCTCAGTCCACTAGAACATATTTATCCCCTCTAACTCTGCACCTGTCCCCTGAAAGTCCCCTGCCTTCAGAATTGCCTGATCCAAAGCCTCCCTCCCTTTTTAAGGATTTTATTTATTCATTTGACACACAGAGAGATCAAGTAGGCAGAGAGGCAGGCAGAGAGAGAGAGAGATCACAAGTAGGCAGAGAGGCAGGCACAGAGAGAGAGGAGGAAGCAGGCCCCCTGCTGAGCAGAGAGCCCGATGCGGGGCTCGATTCCAGGACCCTGAGATCATGACCTGAGCTAAAGGCAGAGGCTTAACCCACTGAGCCACCCAGGTGCCCCCAAAACCCCATTTT
>RCUC01142698.1:0-24763 GCA_003697995.1 Taxidea taxus jeffersonii
TTTTTTTTTTTCCTTTAAAGCAGTGCCACAGTTTTAAGTATTTTGTCAATGATCAGACAGCATGTAAAGTGGTGTACCCAGGATTTAATCCAAGTCTGTTTGCAACTAAAGGCCATGTTCTTTATTTATTTCTCTTTTTAAATTGTTATCATAGCTAAAATCATCAAGAAGGCATGATTGAAACTGGGGCTTAAAAAGTGGAAAGGATTTTTACATTCAGAATGACAGAGGTTGGAATACTAAAAGGTGATAAAAGTTAGAAAACAATTCAGAAGCAAGAAATCACCTAGCATTGGGGAAGGCATCTACTTTCCCTGAAACACATGTGGAGTAGTAGTGGGAAATAAGGCAGCCATAGTGAAGATACTGCACCCCAAACTATTCGGGGAGCTAATGGAGGTAGACACACTTTTGCAGGAGTGGAATGGCATTAAAGCTGACACATCTTTGTAATCTAGCAATGCATTTTTGGAATGGAAGTGATTATAAAAGTGGTAAGGCATAGTAAGATAATTTTTTTGATTGGAGGTGAGTTGTATGGGGGAGAAAAGCGAACTTCATTTAGGGGAATTTTTGAAGAAGTAGATAAATACAGCACAGAGACATATATATGGCTGACTTAACGCTCATGTTACTAATATTATCACATCAAGAAGTAAGTGCACTGTTATTTTCAGAATAAAATGGTAAGTTTAATTTTGAATATGTTGAGAATGAGGGGATTACAGGTCATGCAGGAGATGGTGTCCAATAGACAATTTGAATTTAGATCCATCGGATAGCTGAGGGCTGGATTTTGGAGTGTTCTCTAGGACAGTGATCATGTACCCAGTACACGGACGGCAATTGGTCAGATATTAATTTGAACAGGATCATCAAGTACATCAGAAAGTAGTCAAATAATTAGCAGGAAACCAACATAGTTAACTGGCAGTGTTACAGAGTATAGAAGGAGCAATGAGGTATTACATGGGGGCAAGACAGGGTAAGTGCTGGGAAGAAGGCTCTGGAAATGGTGACTCAAGTGGTCAGTATGGTAGCCACAGTTCAAGGAATTCTGGTATGTGTGAGTGATTTTGCATCAAAAAACCCGTTTATTGGGGTGCCTGGGTGGCTCAGTGGGTTAAAGCTTCTGCCTTCAGCTCGGGTCATGATCCCAGGGTCCTGGGATTGAGCCCTGCATTGGACTCTGCTCTTTGGGGAGCCTGCTTCCTCCTCTCTCTCTGCCTGCCTCTCTGACTACTTGTGATCTCTGTCAAATAAATAAATAAGATCCTTTAAAAAAACAAAAAATAAAAAAAACCATTTATTGAGTGTCTACTCTAGTAAATACAGCAAATAAAATAGTGAGATGCTTTCACATGAATGTGGATGCTTCCAGTTTATAAGGCAGCCAGGGGCTAATGTGGTCCTGAAGTGAATCCAGTACAGAACCAGCCCTTAAGGAGCTCACGTTTGTCGACAGGAGATGGAACAAGTGCAAGAGCAGAAAAGTAAAAGTGTCTCAAGAGAAGACAACAGTTGTGCCTTTTCCCCAGACATTCCTATTCTAGTAACATCTGGTCTGTCATCAGTTTCTGATGAATTAATGAGAGCCTAAAATGCACTCCTCCTTTGTTAGACTGTAAGCTCTATGAGGTCAGAAACTGTGTTTGCCTCATGGATGCTGCTTCCTTGGCACATAGAATAGAACCTGATGCAAAGGTTGCTCAATAAAACATTTTTTAAGAAAAAAAAAATGACTGGATGGATGGATGGGTGGAAAGATGAATGCATGAGTAGAGAGATCTCTGACTACTGTTCAAATGTAAATACTGCTTCACATCACTTTTTTTTTCTTTTTTTAGTTGTATTTACCCATCAACATATTTCTCCTATTATTTCAATCCTTATTTTGAAAATACAAAAGGTAGTAAGGTGCTCAGCAACTCTCCTGTTTGAGATCTGCCACATTGCATCCTTCAACCTCATGTCCTTGATTTGTTTCTTCAACATCATAGCAGGAGCCGAGGTCCCCTAAAAATACAATAAAAGATAGTTAGATTCTTTTGAAAGATAGAAAATGCAATTTTCTTCACTTTCTCAAAATGATATAGCTTTTGAAAATATTAGACTTTTGACCAACTTCTGAATTCAGAGCTAAAGAGTTGCCTTTCAATTACTCCCCGCATGAACATAATGTGATTTGATATTGTCACCTGGTTTGGATGAATGGGAAGTTATTTGCAGTTAGTCTGAGAGGTACTGAAGGACTCTTTTTGGAGAGTTGATCAGATTTTGCTAGACTTTGAAGTCCTTGGGGTCCTTGCAACCACCCAAGTACATCAAATTATTTGAGGGAGATGAGAAAACTTGTTTTGATTAAATTGAGACCATTCTCTGACTTTCTAAGCCTTCAGAAAAGTTCAGGACTAATGCACACGGCACACGTCTCTTTCTGAAATGTTCTCTATGTTACTTTTTGTATGAGAGGAAAAGAATTTCTTCATGAAATACATGAAGAAATCTGGAGATTCTGTAGAGACAGGAGTGGTGTGACATAAATCCCAGGAAGGCACTTGCTTCATGAATGTCCCAGTTGAGTTCTGCTATTATGTGAGGCTGGACTCTGCATTTCTATCAGAATCAGTCGGAAACTGAAGTCATAGGTCTGAGATGACGTCATGAGAAACCAATATTCTTGCAGATTGGACCAAAGAGGCCATACCCTCATGGGTCAGATTATACATTTAAGTATTGTTGTGCTTTAAAATTATATTGTAGATTCATGGCTAAATTCGTGTATATTTAGCATCAGTATTAGGTGTTAATAGGTTTCATGTGTGAAGGGATGTTAAGCCTAGTCTTAGGGAGTTTTGTTTAGGGACATCAGGTTGTGCTATATCTAGGGATGTATATGGTAAAGAAAGGCCAGGGAATATGATATATTCTGACACGTCAGGTTTTTTTTTCTCTATTTCCATGCTCTGGAGAAAGGAGGGAAAGATTTATACAGTAAGCATGTGAATGTCAGAGGTCAGGTGTATTCTAGATAAATAGAAGAATTCTAGATAAATAGAATTTCTAGTGATAAAAACAGTGTTGGGGCAGAGATCTAAGAAAGGTGAGAAGGGAGAAGGCAGTGAAGCCATGTCTAACAGGAGTGGCCAAGAGAATTACCACAGGAGAAGCAGAGGCATCTAGACATATCCATACTCACAGAATTTTCTGTTTACTTTTTATAATCCAGATGGTTTTCTCCTAAGTGAAAATGCTTAGGCTTAATCTCTATACATTCAGAAGCTACACTGTGTCCTTGATGTGGAAGAACATTATGATAAAATAATGTTTGAAATTAAATCTGCAATACATACTGTTGACACCTTTTTCTTTTTTCTTTTCTTTTTCTTTTTTTAGCATGTAGCTCATGCCAGGCACTATCACTTTTATATTTATGAACTAATGTAAACCGTAGAACAATTTGATGAGATTACTACTATTACCTCTATTTTATAGATGAGTAAACTAAGGATCAGAAAGGCAAATAACTTGTCCAAGAATACTCAGAGATTAAAAGGCAGTGTTGGGAACCAAGCATTTGTACTCCAGACTCTGCTAAATCACTATGCTGTGATTTCAGCTTGTTCAATATCTATATCACATATCTTTAATAACAATGAAGTTTTTACAACAAAATAACTCTCAATAGTTTCATATTATTGTTTGTTAGGAATATACAACATTATTTACTCAGTTCTCTCTTTGGTCAACAGTTACATTGTTTTCCATTTTTGAAAAATGCTATTATAAATGAAGCTGCATGAATTTTTATCTTTGCAAAAACACCTCCAGGAAAACTCAGTTCTTAGCAGGGAAATGACTGGATCAAAGGATATACATATTTTTAAGGATTTTGACATATGCTATCATAAATCACTCTCCAGAAAGAGTGTCTCAAATTGCACTGCACCATCAGAGACTGAGGTGATCAATATCCCTAAACCCTTACCAGAAATGATCACCTTTTCTTTATCTTTGATAGTTGCTAATCTCAGTATAACTCACTGTAGTTTAATTTAAAATTTTTGACTGTTAATCAAGAAAGTAAAATATTTTCACGTGTAATGTTAATTATAGCTCCTTTTTTAGGAATCAAGTGATCCCATTGTTGTTTAATTTGTTCGCAATAATGTTTTAGAGTACAGTCATCATCCCTTGATAATACTTATTGAAAATATTTCCCTAGATATTTAATTTTATATTTTTAGATGTAAAGAAGCTATTTGAAAATTCACACAAATACATCAATATATTCATCAGAGTATCAGCACTTGTTTGGATGGTTATAAAACTTTCCTCTAATTTCAACAGTTTATAATTGTTTATACTTGTTTTGTATTGTTCTTTATAGTGTTTAAAAAAGAATTATCTGTAATTTATTTTGATGAATGAGCTGAAGTAGGCAGCTTGCTTTCTGTTTTTTTTTCTCAAATAATTAGCACTTGTCCTGTTTATCAAGTGACTTTTTAGCCACTAGTCATTATGATCATAATTTTTATTCATACCATTAACCTGAATTATTGTATTATTAACATATAATATTAATGTTTTGAGCAATGTTGAAACATATAACTTCATTAATTTAGGTGTAATATGAATCAGCTCTTTTCCTTGGGATATTTATCTTAATTATCATGGTACTTTTATTTGGCTACTAGAAAATATCTTGTTTTTAATTACAGACTTATTGCAGAAACAAATCAAACACAGTAGAAGAAAAAAGACAGGCGATACTTGCTATTAGGTTTTTACATTAGACCGTTCCATCTCTGTTGGATGTTGTTTTTGACATGCATTTTTCAAGGTACTATACATCTTGATTTATAATTTATTTTTAAATTTAATCGTAGCAGATTTTTTTCTCTACCTAAACAAATGTCTTAAAACATCAAGTATAATAGTATATAGTTTGGCACACACACAAATGTGCTTCAGTTTATTCAACCAATCATAGATTTCTTACATTTTGTCATTTTCCAGTGTTGCTTTTATAAACAATAATATAGCCCTCATATATCTAAATCTTTGGGGGAGGATATGCTTGATTTTAAGAAGATAAAGCACAATTTTTCTTGGGAGTTCTAACATTTTTTTTCCTTTCATTCTGCATAACATAGCTCAATGAAAGTCCTCTTCCTAAAGCACTGTTTTAAGTGGAGGAATAATTTATTTTCAATGAGGTGCATACATTTGAAGTGCAAAGCTTTTGAGATCCTATTGATGTACAGGCCTGTATAACCACCACACAGGAGGCTCCATCTTGCCTGTGCCACTCACAATCTATCCTCAGATTTGTCTCTCAGCCTCTGTGCCTGCTCCCCAATTTCCCTTAGCTAGAACCCCGGAGTGCTGGGATGAAGGATGCCTTTGCTGCCCTTTACTACCATTACTCTGAGAAGGAGAATATTCCAGTACTACTTTTCTTACTGCCCCTTACCTTTTTGGATTCTTCTCAAGTCCTCCACGAAGGGACATAGGGATATGTTGGCAAGGTGATGGATTCCTGCTTGGTGGCTTCCCATTTGGGGATTCTGCACTGTTATACCATGTTAGCTCACACACACAGTATGTTCACAACCTGATGGATAGTCTGTTGGCTTACCCCCCTTTTTTTCCTAATTGGATAAATGTGACATGTAACATTATGTAAATTTAAATTGTACACGGTGCTATTTTTAATTCATTTATATATTGCAATATGGTTACCATTTAATGATATTTATCACATTACATAGTTATAGTATAATATTGCATATGTTCAATAAACTGTACATTAAATCTCCATGGTTGAATGCTTGAAATAAATTTGTACTCTGAGACACAATTAATGTTATCCTACTCCACCCGCTATTCCCTGGTAACCATCATTTTACTGTTTTGTTTTGTTTTTCCTACAAGTTTGATTTGTTAAGACACCACATTAAGTGATATATAGTACTTGTCCTTCTGTCTAGCTTATTTTCTTTAGCATAATGTGCTCAAGGTCTATCAGTGTTGATGTGAATGGCAGAATATCCTCCTTTCTCATGACTTTCTCATGACTTAGTAATATTCCTTTGTGTATATACCATATCTCTTTTACCCATTCATCCACTTAATGGGGATTTGGGTTTTTCCATATATTGGCTACTGTGAATAATGCTGCAATAAACATGGGGGTACATATATTATATCTCATCAAATTCATGTTTTCATTTCCTTTGGCTATATTTCCAGAAATATAATTGTTGCATTATATGGTAGGTCTACTTTTAAGTTTGTGGAGGAACCATCCTATTGTTTTCCATGGTATTTGGACTAATTTATATTCCCATCAACAGCATATGAGGGCTCCCTTTCACCACATCCTTGCCAGCACTTGTTATCTCTTGTCTTCTTTATGATAGCCTTCTTTTTAAAAGTAAGCTCTATGCCCAATATGGGGTTTGAACTCACAACCCTGAGCACATGTTCTACCAACTGAGCCAGCCAGGTGTCCCTTGATGATAGCCATTCTAACAGATGTGAACTGATATCACACTGTAGTTTTTATTTGCATTTCTCTAATGATTACTGATGTTTAGCTTCTTCTCATGTGCCTATTGGCCATTTAGATGTCCTGGTTTATCCCTTCTTAGAAGAGTCTCCTCTTTCTGCATTGGCAAGGATAAGAGAAATGGTATCTTCCTTTTTATAAGAAAGCCACTCTTATTGTTTAGTTCATTTCAGTTTCTCAACCCTCAAATGTTTTTCAAAAACTGTGATATTATAGTTTCTCGGGCTTGTTTGGCGTTTGACGTGAAATCTATTGTTTCTTGTAATTTTCTACATCAGAACCTAGTGCAGGACTCTTAATGTTTTTAATCTTGGGATATAGATATAGATTCTTAACCCTATCATGTATCTATCTATCTAAATATATACACACAGCATATATACTCTGTGTGTGTGTGTGTGTGTGTGTGTAAAATTTAGCTATAGCTATGGTTATAGCTTAGTTCTCATTTTTAATGCTGGGAACAGTATATTCTCTTATTTCACTTATGATGCTTGCTGGATTTTGTTCTATGGCTCTTAAAAATTTTAGTTATTGAGTAAATCAATTGTACTATGACTTCTTTCTCTAATTATATCAATCATGTTTCTATCTTAAATTCATTTCTTCTGGTATCATAATATTTACTGTGTTGCTCTTTTCTAATCTTTAATGTTTTATGAATTCTAAAAATTAAAGTATGTAAAGCTATAAAATTTTCCCTAGTTATACTTTTGTTTTTATCTTATAAGTTCTGGTAAAGGTTTCTCAGAGTTCTTAGTGTTAAATATATTTTTATCACTGTTTTATTTACTTTTTGATGAAATAATTATTTAGCAGAGTTTTTTTTTAAATTTCGTAGTTATTGGGTATTGAGATATATAATATTAAGTAATTACATTAGTAATTCATTGGGTGTAAAGTATGTACTGCTTACAGTTTAAGTTTTCTTTACTGAGTAGAGTATGATCAGTGTTACCCCTAAATATTCTGAAGACAACTGAAAAGCATGTCTAGTTTGTTTCTAAGACATAGATTTGAACATTTACCAATTAAATCAAGTCTGGTGATCGATTCACATCCTCTCTGTTTTTATCCTTATATCCCACGTTTCTCACAGAAAGGAAATTATTATACGCGTAATCTGGTGACCAGGTGATTTAGAGAGCAGAGAAAGTGGGGGTGGAGCTAACAATCAGACACCTGACATAGAGTAGGACAGAATCCAAAACAAGAGTAGTGGTGGTAGAAAGGTGACTCAATTATCAAATTCGAAAGATAAAATATTGACCTTAAGGGCACCTGGGTGGCTCAGTGGGTTTGGCCTCTGCCTTCGGCTCAGGTCATGATCTCAGGGTCCTGGGATAGAGCCCTAAGTCGAGCTCTCTGCTCAGCAGGGAGCCTGCTTCCCCCCTTCTCTCTGCCTGCCTCTTTGCCTACTTGTTTTTTTTTTTTCTTTTTCTTTGACTACTTGTAATCTCTTTCTCTGTGTGTCAAATAAATAAATAAAATCTTTAAAAAAATATTGATCTTATATTGTTTTGTACTTTACCCTTTCAAATTTGTTTTGTATGCATTTGCTCCTATACTTAGAACAACTAAATGTTTGGTAATATAGTTTCTTTTTTTAAAAGATTTATTCATTTATTTACTTATTTTAGAGAGAGAGTAGGGTGTAGAGGCAGAGGGAGAGAGAGTCTTAAGCAGACTCTGCACTGAGCACAGAGTCCAACATGGGGCTTGATCCCATGACCTTGAGATCATGACCTGAGATGAAACCAAGAGTCATCAGATGCTTAACCAACTGTACCATCTAGGTGCCCCTGGTTAATATAGTTTCAAATTCATAGATGTGGAAACTGATACAAATTAAGCAGTTTTTCTGATATCACACAACTTTTAAGTGGCAGAGCCAAGGACTAAACTAAATTTTTCTAACCATTGTTTTTCCACAATTTTGGAATTGTCTACATAGTTTAAAAGCTCTTGTTACTAAATTAATTGGAAAAAAAATCAAAAATGTGTAGAAGGCTACAGAATGGGTTTATTCAGAAGCTCATCCAGGGCGAGGTTATTTCCATTTTTCCCCTCATCATTCCTAGCAAAGTTGACTTCTGTTCTTGGGCTTATCCCCTTACATCCTCAACATCACATCCTCATAACATCTAAATAACCCTCTTTCCCCCAATAAAAGCCTTCTCCCTTCCTTGTGCCACCTTTTAAGAATGAAAAAAATCTTCCTAGAATACTCCTCAGTGGCCAGAATTGCAAGAGCATGACCAATCCTAACTAATTATGGGCAAGGGAAATGAAATTACTGTTATTAATTTACACTTACCAAGATTTAGACCATGGACCATTAGAGACTGACTTCTGATCCCAAAGAAAAGAACCAGAAAAAGAAAAAAAGTGCAAATTTCTATTGCCAAGAGTAAGACAAGGGAGTGACTTTGGGTAGATGACAAACAGGGACCGTGGTACAGATACAAAGACTGGAGATAAGAGTGAGAGGATGAGCCCAAAACTATTACAGGCCACACATCCTGGGAAATGGGAAAATAGATTATTATTGAGAGAAATATGAAAAGAACAAAGAGATATCAGTCTTGACAGAAAGATGATAGCTTTGGTTTGGCACAAGAGAGATGGGATTTTTCAAAAGGAATTGCAGGCGCATAGTTACAAAGACTTGAAGCATACAACAGCAGTCAGAATACAATATTGAATCCTGGAAACTTCTTTATAGATATGTTTGTCAAGGCCATGGAGGTGAGATTACAGAGAATGACACTGGAAAAAAAAAAAAAGTCTGAGCATTAGGAATTATCCCTAATTAAGACTACAAAGACTGAGTAAATAAAGAAGGTACAGGTGGAAAAAGAGTAGATATTATTTTTAACAAGCCAATCTCCCTCTATTGCAAACAGAGACTACCAGACTCATCATTGAATTATTAACATCCTCCATCGTTTTTCTTGTCTATAAGCAAATATTTTAAAAATTTTAGGGTGTTCCATCTAGTGGCTGTACATCATTTATTTAATCATTCTTCTGTTTTGAGATATTTACTTACTCACGGTTATGTTTTTTTTTTTTTAAATCTGCTCCTTTAATCTAGTTTCAGTTTTCCACCTCAGAGTCTGAGCCAAGAGGTATATAGTCCCAGAGCAAGAAAATAAAGATATTTTTAGCAAGACAATTGCCTTGAAAACAATGATTAATATAGAGAAAAACTGCTTGAAATTCCTTTGGTACATGATGAAATAAGCTTGATCTACAGAGACCATATATTCTCTCACTCCGTTCAGAGTGATACATTTACACTCACTAAAGCTCAACGACAGGGTTGGATTCAGGAAGAAGGAGAATGTCATGCAATGAAAGTAATATAAAATCCTATCCTTCTTGTCCTGAAGTATCATGCAAAGAAAAGAAGGCAATGGAAGAAAAAGTAGTTGATCAAATGGGTTCCCCAATATTTCTTATCAGATTTAAACCCACAGACATCAAAATGAGTCATATTGATTAAAAAGAATGGGGGGCTCAGGAGACAACTCTTCTTCATTTGGTCCTGTACAGATAGGAAGGAAACCTGAATAATTAATGTATAAAATTTTTACTCCGAAAGAGAGGATTCTGGTTTGCTTTCCTAAGTTTCCCCTAATTCCTCTGTGGCCTGAACACTGTGGCAGGGGCAAGGTGGCCTCATGGCATAAGCTGAAAATGGACCAATTATATGGTAGATTATATGACAGAGAAAGTGGTATAAAATAGGAAATATCTAGAATCAGAACTAGATCTGAACAAATGAATTAGCAGAGAGATCATCAGGCTTTATTGAAATGCTAAGGGACTTTTTTACATTTTATCAACTAAATATATCAGCAATTGCCAGAAAAAAAAAAATGCCAATGGATATTATGAGAGCTGTCTCCAAAGTGGCCACTACGTATTTCTTTTCTCGCTCTAAGTGTGATAATATTACTGTTAAGAAGTAGAATATATGACTTTGAATCTGGATTTTCCTTTGGGAACTTGTTTCACCAAAAGAATGTGGTAAAAGTAATGTTCTAGGATTTCTGAGGCTACATCATTAGGGGCTTTGAAGCTTTCAACTAGGTCTCTTGGAACATCAGGTAGCATATTATGAGAAGAACAAGGCACATAGAGAAGGCCACCTGTGGGCTTTCCACCTCCCAGCCTAAGGTGAACCTCGTCCATGGACAGAATCAACTGTCAGATATGTGAGTAGGCCATCTTGGATATACAGCCCAGATGAGACTTTAGATGGTCCCAGCACTGTAGCTGCAACCCTGAGAGATCTGAGGATAGACCTATCCAACTGAGCACAATCTACCCACAAAACTACAAAAGATACTATCGATCTTTATTTTAAGTCATTAAGTTTTGGGGTGGTTTGTAACACAGCAAAAGATAACCAGGGAGATGAGATCAGTCAAAACATCCCAACAGAGGCATCTGAAGCCGAGCTCAAACTGGATCTTGTATGAGGATTCTTTCACCATATAGGTAAGAGGTCATGAAACCATTTTCCTAAATGCATTTTTGAGTAGAGCAGGATTAGGGGACAGGCACAAGAAAAACTGAACGTATTTTTCCCAGATACTAGATATTACCTGAAATAATTTTGAGATTACCATATTTGGTTAAATACTAATAAAGATTAAATAGAGTAAGTAGAAGCTGATGAGGAAGATGAGATCATGCACAGGTAAATAAAGAAAATGTATTTTATGTAGGTTGCACTGTAATCAAAGAGGATAGGAATCAGTCCACTGCAACCTGTTTTTTGTTTTTTTTTTTTGTAAATAAAGTTTTACTGGAACACAGCCATGCCCATTTGTTTACATATCTTCTGGAATTGTCTTAGTGCTATTAAATAGTTACAGAAGAAACTGGCCTGCAATGTCTAAAATATTTATTCTCTGGCCCTATAAAGGAAAAGTGTACTGACCTCTATATAAAATGAAGATTGGAACTGTGAGACAAACAGATTTTAAATAATTTTCGCAATTATATTTTCAGGGTAAATTCCTAGACGGAGAATTGCTAGGCCACAGAGTTTGTGTAACTTTAAAGTCTTTCATATATTTTGGTTCTAATTTATCTCCAGAAAAATGGTGTAAGTTTACATATAATTATATCAATACAAAATGGCTAAGTTCTCTATATCCTCATCAGTCATAAAATCTAACTTCTACGTCATATAAGAAAGGAGGAGGAGATAAAATTTTTGTATGCAAATCTTGACCATTATTTAGGATACTTCTTACAAGCAGAATACAGAGCCAAGGGATCATTTATTAAAAAGTGAACTATGTTCCTTTTCATATATTGCCAGATTAATTTCCAGAAAAGTTATACCAATTTACACTCCTCTTTATAATGTATAAAGTTGACATATTTCACTTAGCAAATAAATTCATTAGATAAATAGACATAATTATTTCATGCAGTTGTGTCAATTAAGTTGTTCACATTTTAGGCAAAAACTATCCCATATTTCTTTTTATTCATCCTTTATTCCTCAGTAAATTTGAATATTTCCTATATGGTTATGAATCATTTTGACTTATATAAAAGTTCTCTTATAATTTTTAGCCAGCTTTTCTTTGTTTTCCTTATTGTGCTTATAAATATAGCACAAACTCAAGAAGTACACTTTTAAAAATATGCATATGAGTCTCTTGTAGGACTTCCTATTCCATTTCTGTGTTGATCTACTTTTATACTAGTACTAACCAGAAATAGATATTATAGATTATGATATGTTTTGGCATCTGGTAAGGCTTATATTTATTATTTTTTAAGTTTTGGGTTATTCATATACTTTTTCTCTTTCAGATTAATTTAGAAACACTCTGTCAAAGTCCATAAAAATCTTTTTGAGATTTTCATGGAGATTGACTTGGTATGTTTGCAGTTTCATCTAATTTTCCACTGAGATGTTTGTCACAAAAATTATTTTAAGTTGGTTATAAATTAAATTATTAATATTTTGAGAATTGTAACTACCTTTTAATTTTTAAAAGTTTTTTGGCATAAAGTTTTTATCTTGATTAGTTCATTATAGTGATCTTTTAAATTATGTATTTTTCCTTTGTTGACATATTTTACTTTCTTGACATATTTTAGATGGTAAATACTCTATTGTGTACATAGTTAAATAAAAGTTCTACCTTCAGAGAAAGAAAAATGTTTTGTTTTCTATAATATAAATACAAACCATAATGAGAATATTAACTAAAAGTAAAAACTATACTATAGTCTCCTGATTTTTTTTTTTAAATAGTGAGGCTAGTTTGGGTATAAATAGAATCTTTATTTTGAGGAATTCAAAGAGTGCACATAAATAAATCTAGATAAGGAAAAATTGTTTTAGGTCCAGACTTCATGGCACCCAGGCCTCACTGATGTCTGACACTGAGTCTGGAGTTCATGGATTCATGATGTTTCTGACTCATTTAAATATCAACCCAGTTGTATCCAGGAGAATAGAAGCAGGCTCTCATTCTTGGTCCTACTATGAGTTTCAGTGTTGTTGTTTTTTTTCTACATGTTATGTCTAAAGATCCTGGTCTTTCTTAACTATCAGCTGCCATATATTTCTCTCTACTGTGTCAGATCTTTCCATGGGCTCTTTAGTTGACATGGTTACCTTACTATGTAAAATTACTTTGATTTGAGATACAGATCATCGGTTACCTCTTCTTAGTCTGAATATAGACTTGTGTGCATCACTTCAGAAGCCAAGAGGAGTGGGGCAATCCAACAGTAAGATGCTATGAAACTGAGTAGATCTGAGCACTGCTAATGGAAATATAATAGCAGTAACAGGACCTTTAGTAGGTCTCTAGTGATTAAGCTATCAACCAGCAAATGTTCATCTCAATTCTCCTTAAGATAGGTCTGCCAGTGAAGTGGATATCAAGATTCCTAAAAACTTCCATGAAGACAAATAGAAGTTAATATTAGCCTTTATAGTAAACAAAATATAACAAAACAAAATACAACAAACTATATAGCTTGAGATGCAAGGGCCTCTGGCCATCAACCAAGGGAGTGTTAACTTGGTTGCTTTTTTTTGTTTTTTGTTTTTTTGTTTTTTTTTAATTTGACAGAGATCACAAGTAGGCAGAGAGGCAGGCAGAGAGAGAGGGGGAAGCAGGCTCCCCGCTGAGCAGAGAGCCCGATTCGGGGCTTGATCCCAGGACCCTGAGACCATGACCTGAGCCGAAGGCAGAGGCTTAACCCACTGAGCCACTCAGGTGCCCCTGTTTTTTTTTTGTTTTTTTTTTTTAAAGATTTTTTAATTTTTATTTATTTGTTAGAGAGAGAGAGAGAGAGCACAGGCAGACAGAGAGGCAGGCAGAGGTAGAGGGAGAAGCAGGCTCCCTGCCGAGCAAGGAACCCGATGTGGGACTCGATCCCAGGATACTGGGATCATGACCTGAGCCGAAGGCAGCTGCTTAACCAACTGAGCCACCCAGGCATCCCTGTTTTTTGTTTTTTAACTGTCATTCTTCTCATCCCTACCAAGGATGAAAGGCAGCCATATTTTTTTCTATTTTTAATTTATTTTGAAATTAGGTCTTTAATCCATTTTGCATTTATTTTTGTGGATGGTGTTAGACAGTGGTCCAGTTTCATTCTTCCACATGTAGCTATCCCACTTTCCCAGTGCCATTTATTGAAGAAACTCCCTATTCCTGTTGAATATTCTTGCCTCCTTTGTCATAGATTAATTGACTATATAATCAAAGGTTTATTTCTGGGCTCTATTCTGTTTCATTGATCCATATGTCTATTTTTGTCCCAGTACCATACTGTTTTATTACAGATCTGTCATATATCTTGAAATCTAGTATTGTGATACTTCCAACATTTTTCTTCATTCTCAGAACATCTTTGGCTATTCGGGGTTTTCTGTGGTTCTATACAAATCTTAGTATTATTCATTTATTATTTATTTATTTATTATTTATCTAGTTTGTGAAAAATGCTATTGATGTTTTGAAAGGGATTGCACTGAATCTGTAGATTGCTTTGGTTATTATGGACATTTTAACACTGTTAATTCTTACAATTCATGAGCATGGGGTATCTTTATATTTGTGCCACCTACAATTTCTTTCATCAGTGTTTTATTGTTTTTAGAGTACAGGTCTATCCCTTCTTTGGTTAATTTTATTCCTGGGTATTTTTGTATATTTTGGTGAAATTATAAATGTTTTCTTAATTTCTCTTTCTGCTACTTCATTATTAGTGTATAGAAATCCAATGGATTTCTGCATATTGATTTTGTATCCTGTGACCTTTCTGAATTCTTTCATCAGTTCTAGTAGTTTTTTTTGGTGGAGTCTTCAGCATTTTCTATGTATAGCATCCTGTCATCTGCAAATAATGATAGCTCTTATGCCTTTTCTTTTTCTTGTCTGATTGCCGTGGCTAGGATTTCCAATACTATGTTGAATAAAACCAGTGAGAGTGGACATTCTTGATATTACACCAAATAAAGACGCCACAAGAAAAGAAACCTATAGGACCATATCTATCCCTGATGAACATAGATGCAAAAATTCTCTACAAAGTATTAGCAACCTGCATACAATAATACATTAAAAAGATCACACCCACAATCATTTGGGATTTATTCTGGGCATCCAAGTGTGGTTCATTATTCACAAATCAATCAACATTATACACCACATCAACAAAATAAAGGATAAAAAAGGTATCATCTAAATAAATGCAGAAAAAGCATATGACAAGATTCAACATCCATTCATGATAAGAAGTCTCAACAAAATGGGATTAAATGGAATATACCTCAATATAATAAAGTCCATGTGTGAAAAACCCACAGCTAACATCATACTAAATGGTGAAAAACTGAGAACTTTCCCTCTAAGGTCAGGAAAGACAGCCATCTTTGATGATGATCGTGGCACCATCCTATAGCCCCCAAATGTAAAAAAAACTTAGTCTATGATTCCAGAATTATTTGGCTTTCTGCTATAACTATTATATTTCAATCTACTTAGTTTCTGAGCAATGGAAAAGCTTATTGGAGAAAATGGAGCCTCAGTACATTCCCTAATTTTAGGTCAAAATTAGTGTCCTACTCTGGTCCCAAGGTGGAAGTTTAATGTTCTTATTTTGGAAATATCAGAATCTGTGCAGAGTGTCCCACAGGGCCCTGGCCTATGCGCAAGCATTCACTTTGCCACCACTTTGCTCTGATGTCTCCTACCATAGGTTGCTTCTCTTATTTTGTTCTAATTCACTTTTCTGTTTGCCTATGTTCTTATTTCCTTAACTTTCTCTAGATTTGGATTCCAAGTTATTTTGGCTCTAGTTTTGCAGTCTTGCCAGGCATAGCACACTGCTCTGAGTATCATCTTTTTTAACTAGCTCTTGAACTCGATAGTGGAGGTACAGACATGAAACAGTTTCACTTCTCTCCAAAGATTATTCCCAAATATGCTGTGGAAGTATTTTCTTCCTACTGGCAAATAAACATTCTAATGATATTTGGGGGAAATATGGTAGCTACCTTATCACTTAGTCAAAGTCTATTCCTTTTAGTTTAAACCTAAAACCACATGCCAGAGCTACCCTATGACCCTGTAATTGCACTACTGGGTATTTACCCCAAAGATACAGATGTAGTAACTAGAAGGGCCATCTGTTCCCCAATGTTCATAGCAGCAATGGCACAGTTGCCAAACTGTGGAAAGAACCAAGATGCCCTTCAATGGATGAATGGATAAAGAAGATATGGTCCATATATACAACAGAGTATTATGTCTCCATCAGAAAAGATGAATACCCAACTTTTGTATCAACATGTACAGGACTGAAGGAGATTGTGTTGAGTGAAATAAGTCAAGCAGAGAGTCAATTATCATATGGTTTCACTTACTTGTGGAGCATAAGGAATAACACAAGACATTGGGAGATGGAGAGAAGTGAGCTGGGGAAAATCAGAAGGGGAGGCAAACCTTGAGAGACTGTGGGCTCTGAGAAACAAACTGAGGGTTTTGAGGTGGGGTGGGGTGAGCCTGGTGGTGGGTATTATGGAGGGCATGTATTGCATGGACACTGGGTCTTGTGCATAAACAATCAATTTTGGAACACTGAAAAAAAAATAAATTAAAAAAAAAACACATGTCTGCATCAAAGCTGGTTCTTTTCCATTGCTAGCCACAGTTGTGACTCAGAAGCTCTGAAATAGGGAGAGATTGTGGCTCCACTCTTGCATACAACCATGCAACAATATGTATTGAGTAATCACTATACGCAAGGATCAGATCTAGGCAATTAGAATTCATCAGTTACCCTTAGAGCAGGGCCTGCTAATAATTTGTGGGGCCTAATACAAAATGAAAACACAGGGCTCTGGCCAGAGTCTCTGTCTCATGAGTCCACTGTGCCAATTCATCATAGATAGGTGATAATGGCTTGAAATTTCTGCTTAGAGGGGCTCCTAAGTGGCTAAGTCAGGTAAGCATATGGCTCTTGATTTTGGCTCAGGTCATGATCTCAGATTTGGATCAGGTCAGGTCTCAGCCCCATATCAGACTCCATGCTGGCTGTGGAACCTGCTTAAGATTTTCTTTACACCTCCCCTCCTCTCTCCCTCTCTTAATTTTTTTTTTTTTTTCGTTTTGCTTAGAAATGTCTTTGGTGCCTGGACTGGGAGGTGGGAAGCCCCCCAGTTGTTCAAGGAATGTATCTTGCATTGCCAGGTTCTGCTAGTCTTTCATATGAATCCTCCTTATATTCAGGCTCCTATTGGGCTGGAGGGCAAGGGTAGAACACAGGCTTCTGTGCCACCACCACTCCCCAAGGGGACAGGAAGACCAGGCAGTGCCAAGGATGCCAGAGACTAAGAAACAAGCAGCTTGAAACTTACTCTGGAGGCAGTAGGTAATAGGAGTCAGGGTAGCACAATAGGTTAAGACATGAACTCCATAGCCAGACTACCTGGAACTGGAATGTGAGCCCTTGCATACCAAATGAGTAGCCATGGGTAAGTCATAGAACCCTTCTCAGTGTAACAAAAGGATGAAAGTAATATTTTCAAATTACAATGTTCAAGGTTGTTCTGAGAACAGAATGAGCTCATATATAAAGGGCTTAGTATATAGCACCTAGAATGGAATAGATGCTTTACAAATGTTATTGCCTTCCGATTATCACCTTTATTATTGTTTGCCACCTACCATATATTGCCTTGTGTCATAGTGATTTGTCAACATTTAATTATCTTAAGATTCTTGAAGGAAGAAACCATCTCTCATTTTCATGTCAGTAATAATAACACATCCATCTGTTCAACACATGTTTATTGGGGACTATACTAGGCACTGGAGAAATAATGATGAGCAAGGTAGGCATTTTCTCTATTACCTGGAACTTACAGTCCAGGAGAAGTTTGTTTATTATTTTTTAAAGATTTTATTCATTTATCTGACAGACAGAGTTCACAAGTAGGCAGAGAGGCAGGCAGAGACAGAGGAGGAAGCAGGCTCCCGTGGAGCAGAGAGCCCAATGCGGGGCGCGATCCCAGGACCCTGGGACCACGACCTGAGCCGAAGGCAGAAGCTTAAACCCACTGAGCCACCCAGGCGCCCCAGAAGTTTGTTTAAATAATGGGACGCCTGGGTGGCTCAGTTGGTTAAACGGCTGCCTTTGCCTCAGATCATGATCCCAGCATCCTGGGATCGAGTCCCACATCGGGCTCCTTGCTTGTCAGGGAGCCTGCTTCTCCCTCTGCCTCTGCCTGCCTCTCTGTCTGCCTGTGCTCTCTCTAACTAATAAATAAATAAAATCTTAAAAAAAAATTAAAAAAAAAGAAGTTTGTTTAAATAAGTAACTATAATTGGTCTAATCAGTGTTGATAACTATAATAGGAAAACAACATACTGTGAGGACATATAACAGTGGAATCCACCCAAGGGATTACTACCTACTTTGAGACTCTATTTATTTACTCAAGAATATTGTTGAAGAGTCATAACTTCTTCCCATTTCAGAGCTCTTGAATCATAACTGACTAACAATGGAATAGAGACAGTTTTGATTTAGATATGCATCTCAGGATTCATATAAAAAGGGATATTTACACCAAAACGAGTAGGATTTGGAAAGGCAAATAGGAAAATAGAGTAGAGGTTGACTTGGGAAAGAGTAGTTCAGGAAGAAAGGAGATAACATTTTACAGGTGAAGGGAAACATGGAATATTGGGTTAGGCAGCCATCTTTAATGATAATCTTGGCACCATTATATAGTCTCCAAATGTAAAAACAACTTTGTAATACTATGTAATTGAAGTCAAGTCAAGAATAGCCTTGGGGTGCCTGGGTGACTCAGTCAAATGTCTGACTCTTGATTTTGTCTCAGGTCATGATCTCAGTGTCATGATATTGAGCCCTGTGTCAGGCTATGCACTGGGCATGGAGCCTACTTAAGATTCTCTCTCTCCCTCTGACCCTCATTGCTTCCCACTCCTACTACTCATGCAGGTATGTGTGCTCTCTCCAAAAAAAAAAAAAAAAAGAAGGACAATCTTATGAGATATTTTAATAGGTTTAGGCTTAAAAAGAGACACTATTGAATGACTCAACAAAAGAATAAAAAATTGTATTTGCATCATAAAAGGATCATTCTGTCCTCTGTGGAAAAAAGAATGGGTTGAAGAGATGCAGGACTATAGGTAGAAACAAGGACTAAGAATTAGTATTAGTAATCTAGTCAGTGGAATTGGGCTATAAGGATAATTATAGCTAGAATGAGAAAGAAGGGATTGATTAAAGTTAAGTAGTAGAATCGAAAGGAATTCTTGATTAACTGGATATAATTATTGAGGGAAAGTAAAGACTCCAGGATTATAACTGGGTTTCTGTTGGTGGTGCCAATTACTGAAATAAGCACAGAGAGGAAAGTTTGGGGGTGGGGAATGAGGAGTTCAGAATAAATGGAAATGGTTCTATTATGTCTGAGTGATAACGTACAGTAGGCAATTTGTTATAAAAACTTAACTGTGTAGCCATTTTCTGCATGATATCTGATTTCCAGAAGTCAGAAGTAGGACTGACTTGACATTTTAGGAACTAAACTGAAACCTAGACCAAGAAGATAATCATCCATGTTCACCCAGAAAGTATAGGGAATGGGCAGGAAAGAAGGTTTGCCTTCTATTTCTTGTTTAATACTCTTTGCTCTGTGGCTTATAATCTCCCAGGAGGCACTACACAAGGGCTTGCAGAATGGATGAATTTTAATTCTTTGTATAGAATACAATGGACTATTTTACCACATATATTGTACAAGGTTATTTGTAGATATTGAAGGATGAAGTGAGCAGACCATGAAAAATGAGAAAAATTATAAAGGACATGAAAATAAAACTTCTACTTCATTGGAAAGGCACCTCCATTATTTGGCTTTCAGTACATTTAATTCTTTATTTTAAGAATGTGTGTCAGTGCAAAATGATCTCAAATTGCATTTCCCCCCATGCTATTGATGGAATGCTGCTTTTTAAAGTGCTGATTGCAAATTAATCAACATTATGAAAATAAATTATGGGAGGTGGTCAAAGAGAAGCAGAAACAATATTTCTTTAGTGGTTGCCCTTAGTATTGTCACAAAAATGACATCTCATATAAGGTTAGCACAAGGAGCACATTTACAGAATAAATTATAGACAAGATCAAATGAAATAGTAGTGAAGAAAAAATAGGGGGGGTGCTTATGACACAAAGGAGAGAAAAATGTTGGGCAAAAAGTGAAAAATTATAAATGGTGGCACATAGACTTTGCAGTTCAGGACAGGAAAACAATTTGAATATAGAGAAAAAAAGATTGGAAGATGGATGGGGAAATAAATTCCAGGCAAGGACAGGAGAGGGCTATGAGATTGAAAAGTGTCAGCCTGACTTGCTTCTGGAAGAATTTAGTCCCTCCCAGGACCCGGCAGTTTGCTGAAGTGGACACAGCCAGAGCAGGTGTGACTGCTCTTGTTTCCATTGTCCCCAGCACCATCTTCTAGGCCTTGTTAATTGCATGTCTACAAGAATATTTTCACATTTGAGATACAAAGAGAGTTCAAACTCTGTTGATGTTAACTTAAACAAAAATCTTGTTTGTAGTTCTTGTCAGTCTTTAGGCTATGATCTAGATTAATCTAAGGCCCAATTATTAGAATACAGATGTGTGGTCTGAATGAGGGAAGTATCAATCTTAGGACTGCCATTGGCTTTATCTATGTGATTAGCTTTGAAAACAGCTCCTTGCTAGGTCTCTGAAAGGCAGGAGAAAAGAAGGAAGGCTTTTTACCTTAAAGCTGGCAGTCCTTGGCTCTTGCTAATCAAAAAGACTCCAAATATGTCATCATCCCTTAAAAGGAAGGAAGAGGATGTTCTCCAAAACCTGAGGATATGTTTTCCACAGAGCTCTTTCAGATTCTGAGCCCCCCAGTTACTAGTCACTTTGCCCTTTCCGGGAATCTAGATACACTGAAGGGATATCAAGTCCAGGAAATAGATGACAAGAGCTATTTTTATCTGTGGCTGAAAAATTCTGATTCTAAGGTGATACTTGATTTCACATTGATAAAATACAAAATGACCTATGAATGCAGTGCAAATAGAGAATACAATATTCGTGCAAATGCACATAAGCATCTTTAAAATGGTTCTCAGACTTAACTGTACATCAGAATCATCTGGAAAGTTTGTTACAACACTGTTGTAGATTTGTTACAACACCCCCACTGTTTGGAGGTGGGGCCTCCAAAGTGTCTTAATCAGCAGGTCTAAGGTAGGCCTGAAAATTTGTATTTCTAACAAATTCCAAGGCAATGCTGATGCTGCTGGTCCAGGACCACCCTTGAAAACCACTCCTTGGTATCATACAGTGATGAGTGCACTGCCAGGGCTGAAGCTAGGTTAACCTCACAGCCAGAGTAGAGCTCATTCCATGGCAGTATGCCCCTTCTACCTGCAGGCTACATGGTCTGTGCATTCATCAATCTATGTGTTTATTTGTTCCAGCGTTTCCTAGTTTGGATTAATTAAGCTATTATTCAATAAGACAGAGGAGGTCCTGTGACCTCTAGCTAATTCTGTCTGCTCGGTTTTCAGCATCACAGTCTTCAAATAAACCACATACACGTGTATACACACTATTTAAACTGGCTAAGCTCTGCCAGTGGATTACTCTTAAACTGCCTGACCTATGGGGTCAGAGAAGTTCGAAGGTGCAGAGTAACAGAGTATGGTCTACCCCGTTGGGTCCTCTTGATCTACCCACTGTAACCCATACTCAGGAACATTTGAAAAGCAAATGGCCACTTCCGTGATCCACCCTGAGCGTGATTCAACCCCATCTGCCCTGTTATGCTGCACTCTCAACTTTTATATTTATCTCCCTTTAATCTCTGTACTTTTGCCTTCATCTATACTCATTCTTCTTGTACGTCACCTACTTGGAAAGTGGTTCTTTTGATTTTTTTATTGTCTGAGTTAACTTCCTTTTCAAACAGGGTTTTGACGTTTACCTTCTGGAGCCACCCACTCCCATGTGGGTAACAAAACTAACAACAGACAGGGTGCTGCTCGCCGCCCACCTGTCACACCTGTCTTTCTGCAGATGGGTGCTGGCTGTAGAGGAGGGTCGGAGAGAAACAGCACACTGTGCCTACAGGCAAGACGCTGAAGCTCAAAGTCAAGACTCCTTTGAGAATGCCCCTTCAACCCCATCGCTTTCACGATTGTTACCAAACTGAAACCAAACAGAATACCCAGGTAGACCTAAATTTTTGAAGTCACTCTGTATTTACCTCTTGCAGGATGCTTTCTAAAGCATCACAGTCCCCAAAATCTGCCATGTGAATTCCTGATAAAGACTGCAGTAGCTGTGAAGTGTGAGCTCTTGCCAAGCCCTGGCTGAAGCCCTTCACTGTATTATGTCATTTAAGAACTACAGTGCCTTTATCAGAGAAGTACTGTTTTTTTCACATTTCACACATGAGGAAATTAAGACTTAGATGTTAAGTAACCTGCCCAAAGTTACACTTGTAATCAGGGTCACAGCTAGTAGTATCTCAATCCCATCAGTCAGATGCCGGACATCACACGAGCACGGGTGGGATGTCTGCTTTTCTGTGGCACAGACAGCCAATCGCATGGCACTTTCACAGTTTTTTTGTTTGACAGATTTGAGGTGAATATCTTATGAACAAATGTACCTCGATTCAATACAGGCATGTGGTATACCAATTGTGTTTCTGGCCAGCTGTGTGCACGGATCCTTTGCAACACAGAGGTGAGGAAAGGAAACCGTTGAACTTGGTCCCTACATAAGGAAAATTTGTATATGCAAATAAGCTGTGGAGAAATGGATGGAAAAGCATATGGCTAAGAGGCCAAATGTGCAAAAAGCAAACTATAAGATATGCATTTTAGCTAAAACCGAGAACCAAAAAAAAGAGGCTAAGTAGGCTAAATAGTATAAAGGAAGATCTTCCAAAATCAGTGGAAGAGCTGCCCCCAGCTCAAATGGTGACAGACTGGCTGCCTAATGTCCTAGGGACTCAGGCATGTATCTGTTGCACTGGGGGTATTTACAGTGCCCTCTCATTTTAATATTTATTTAGAAGTTAATTACTGTCACTGTCAGCTCTTTTATCTCAACAACATTTCAGAGAAATGTATTCAGGCATTATGTGACTTGTAAGTAAGATTAGCAAGAAAGTTCAGAGAAGTGTAATAATCAAGGGATTTGGCTCTTAATAAAGAACTTAATGAAAAACAAATGAGTTAACACCACATTGAATTTGAATCTGGCTAAAGCAAATTCTAGAATTACATACGGTACACTTTCTTAAGCATATGTCAGCGTACACCTAAAGTCAAAATTAACGACCAGTGACTGTATTCATGTGTCAATGGGCAATGAGAATTCTGACTCTGAGGATTATTTCAGACTCAAAACCAGGGCTTTGCCTGTATTACTTAAACCTTTAAGTCAATACCAGTGTGCTTTCAGGTGGGTTTCACTGGACGTATTATCTGCACTCTGCCCTCATGCTACACAGACACACACACAGACACACTGACACACCACTGATGAGTTGATAGAGTGCATTACTCCTGCTCTACAGATGGCTAAAGGGATTAAGCAAATACCGTTGGTGCAGCATGAGGCTGAGCCTTTGTATTCATTTATAAACTTAGGGAAGTCACTGAAGAGAAAGAAAAATCATGCAACTGGAATGGAGAAGAAAAGCTCCAATTATAGTTCCAGAATTGGCTGCCACCTTTAGTGTTAACAGAGTGTGCACGTTTCTCAGAAGTGACATGTGCATTGTCTATTGGGAAACATTTAATCCCTGAAGTTGTATTAAGGAGGCTGGTGAGCATACAAGTGAATAGAAATGATGTCAGGTCTTTCTCTGATAGAAGAAGCTGCACTGATTTAAATAGGAGCACATCAGACGGTTCTCTGGACCCCTCTTAATTTGATTTCAGTTGTGATGAACCATCCTGCCCCTGCAGAATACCTAGAAATTGCATAAACATATGACTATTTGAATGTAGGTATAGTTCTGATGTGCCCGCTGCCCTTTGTATATGCTTCTGCCCACGATTTGATTAACTTGTATCCCTTCTGCTGGAAGGGAAGACATTTTGCTTTATTTAACATAGTGTGGCCAGTGACACAAGTGTGCTGTACGCTCACGGGTGGCACCTCGGGAACGTTCGTGTCGTGAATGGCAGGCAGTACACTTGAAAAAACACCTCTTTCTCAGGGTCACGTCCTACGGCTTCACCTACAGCAGACCACAGCTGAGAGGCCATAGAAAGTTCTTCTCAACAGTTAGAATAATGGTGATGATGAGGCCAGTGATTAGACTCTGTGCTTTACCTGAAGTAAATTCTCTGGAGCCTTCCCATAATATCCAACTTCCTGTTCTTATTTTGCCCCTAGTAATTGTTGCCGTTCCTGAACATAGCTGGTGGTCAATGGATGGGTGTCGCGCCAAGAAAGAAATTTTATGTATATTGAGAGATTTCAGCTGGAAAATGTTGAATGTGCTTAATGTGTGGGCACTTCAAAATCTAAGTTCTGGTGGTCTGTTAACCTGATTCTCTTGTGATTTAAAAAAAAAAAAAAAA
>RCUC01142699.1:0-61850 GCA_003697995.1 Taxidea taxus jeffersonii
ACCCAGAAGTGGAATCGCAGGACCACATGGTCATTCTGTTTGGCTTTTCAAGGAACTGCCCTACTGTTTTCCATAGCTGCTGCTGTTCATTCCATACTCCCCCAGCACTGCACAGGGTTCTGATTTCTGCAGGTCCTTGTCAACACTTAGTATGCTCTGTTTTTGATAATAGCCATCTTAATGAGTTGTGAAGTAGTATCTCATTGTAGTTTTTATTTGCATTTCCCTAATGATTCGTGATATTGAATAGCTCTTCTTGGTTTATTGGCCATACCTTCTCTGGAGAAATGACCACTCAAGTCCTTGGCCTGTTACTGAATTAGGCTGTTTGTTCCTGCTGTTGTTTTATCTTCTGTTTTTAAGCTGTGTTATACCTCCCACTCCTGGGAGTACATATTGATGGAGGAGAAATGAGCACCCTCAATGACCAGCCAGGAGGACACAGAGAGGAAAGTAGGAACTTTGCTAGTACATGATCAAAGGGGGAGAAAATACAGAAAAGAATCTGTAGTAGGCTCTCCTGGCATAATGTCTTCAGGTAAAAAAAACAAAACAAAACAAAACAGTACACTCCCAGTAGAGGTCCTGGTGATAGTGACCGTAGCAGCCAAGGTGTCTATTCTGTTCTGTAATGTATACAAGTAATGTATACAATGTATCCTGGCCTCACTCTTCATCTTCCTCGTGGAGATTGTCCTTGCCCCCTCTCCTGCTTCCTATCTTGTTCTATCTCTCATTTTGAGGGGGCATGTTTTCAAGTAGCTTTTTCACAAAGGGGGCATAGGAGGCAAATATTTTTAAACTTTGCATGTCTGAAAATATTCTTATTTTATTCCTTTGTTATTGATGATTAGTTTGGGCTGGTATAGAATTCTAGTTGGTGACTATTTTCTTTTGGAATTCTGAAGGAATTGTTCCACTATCATTGCTGCACTGCTTTCAAGAAACCCAAAGCCATTATAGTTTTTGATCCTTTCCATGGGATCTCTAGCTTCTTGGGCTACCTTCTCTTTGTCCTCAATGTTGTGAATGCTCATAACATACTTTGGTGGGGAGCTATTGTTATCCATTTCAGGGCACACTCTGGGTTTTTTTCAATACGAAAAATCAAGTCCTTTGTTCTCTATCCTCTATTTCTGGAACTCACAATATTTGGATACTGGACCTCTTTTCTGTTTTCCTATTTCTATTTTCCATCTCTTTGTCCTTTTGTTCTGCTTTTTGACAATGTTCCTCAACTTTATTTTCTAATCCTTCTATTAGCAAATGAAAGCAGTTTCTGGGAAATAGCATCATCCTATTTGTATGCTCCACAACAATAAAGAAAAGGGCACACCTTCTGAGCAAAGGTTTCAGGCAAGTATAAAGGGAAAATGGAGCCAAACTTTACAAAGACCAGTCATGGCTCTAAGACCAGGTGAATTACGCATGCATTTTAGGCGCAGTGTGTGGCAAGGGCTATTGTATTATTTTGGGTTTACTGAATAGCCAGCTTTACTCAATTGTTTTCTGCTCAAGAGAGTTGTTATAAAGTTTCTTCCCTGATGACCCAGTGTTTCAACTTAAGAACAGAATTTCTCAGTGGTAACATCTTGGAATGCCTTTGTAGCTCAAAGAATTTGTCCATTTCACATAAATTGAATTTATTGGCATAAGCTGTTCATAATATCTGCTTGCTTTACTTTTAACACGTGTAGAATCTGCAGTGATGTTACCTCTCACCTCTGATACTAGAATTCTGTATCTTTTCTCTTTTCATCCTGACCTCTAGTCTGGGTAGGGGTTTATCAATTTTAGTAAACTTTAAAAAACAGGTTTTGGGGGTGCCTGGGTGGCTCAAGGGGTTAAAGCCTCTGCCTTCAGCTTGGGTCATAGTCCCAGGATCCTGGGATCGAGCCCCGCATCGCATTGAGCTCTCTGCTTATCAGGGAGCCTGCCTCCCTCTCTCTCTCTGCCTGCCTCTCTGCCTACTTGTGATCTCTCTCTCTATCGAATAAATAAATAAAATATTTAAAACAAACAAACAAATAAATAACAGGTTTTCTTTGTTCTTTGTATTTGTTATTTCACTGCCTTCTGCTATGATCTTCCTTATTTCCTTTCTTCTACTTACTTTGGGTTTATCCCCTCTTCTTTTTTTTTTTTTTTAGGTAGAACCTGACACCATTGATCTGAGGCCTTTCTTCTTTTCTACTATTACCATTTAGTGCTATAAACTTTCCTCTTAATATTGCCTTAGACATGCTTATAAATTTTAATGAGTTGTATTTCTATTTTCCCATTGAAAAGATGATCTAATTTTTCCCATGATCTCTTCTTTGGCCTGGCCATTATCTAGAAGCATGTTTAGCTTCCAAATATTGGAAATTTTCCATATATTATTGTTATTGATTTTTAATTTAATTCCAATGTGGTAGAGAACATTGTTTGTATGATTGAACACCTTTAAATTTATTGAAGCTTGTGTTAGGGCATAGAATGATCTGTAGAGGAGAATGTTCCATGTGTCCTTGAAAAGAATATGTACACAGTTCACTGGAGTGTTCTATACATGTCAGTTGGGTCAGGCTGGTTCACAGTGTTCAAGTTTCCTATATCCTTACTGATTTTCTCTCTACTTGTCTCTCAATTATTGAGTGAGGAGTGTTGAAATCTCTGACCATAACTGTAGGTTTCTCTATTTCTCCTTACAGTTCTATCAGGTTTTGCTTTATACATTTTGAAGCTTTGTTAACATATGCATAAACATTTAGGACTGTGTCCTCCTGACGAATCACTCTCTTCATTATTACAAAATGATCTTTTTTATCCTTGTTAATATTCTTTGCTCTAAAATCTACTCTGTCCCATATTAATAGAGCCACTTCAGCTTTCGATTTTCTTTGAATATCCTTGAATGCAAAGAACAAATAGCCATGCATATAGAACCACCATCTCTATAAAATGTCTGACACAAATCATAACAGTAACACATTAACAAGTTCTGAGTGGTTAAAAAGATTTAAAAAGATGACCCCAGAGCAGGGCAGTATGATTCCTCAGACTGACGGCATCAGTATCAGTTGGGAACCTGATAGAAATCCAAATTCTCAAGCTCCACTCCAGACCCACTGAACAAGACTTTCTGGGATGGGTCTCAGAAATCTGTGTTCTAACAACTACACCTGGGGATTTTGAGGCATATCAAAATTTGAGCATCACTTCTAGCTTCTGATTCTAGGAATAAATATTTGGATCAAAGTAAGCCAAAAAATACTTTTTTTCTTTAAAGATTTTTTTTTATTTATTTGAGAGAGAGAGAGTGAGAAAGTACAAGAGGGGAGAGGGTCAGAGGGAGGAGCAGACTCCCTGCCAAGCAGGGAGCCTGATGCGGGACTCGATTCTGGGACTCTGGGATCATGACCTGAGCTGAAGGCAGTGGCTTAACCAACTGAGCCACCCAAGTGCCCCCAAATATACTTTTTTGGGGGCAAACCAAATGAAAGCTCTCTCTAGCTAGAAGGATATCTTTGCAATTCTACATTTCTATGATGTTGCCCCAACCAAAGGCCCATTTTTGTATAAGTTAGTTATACAATAATACTCCTGATTAAAGCATAATAACAGATTAAGTAAGCATACAGAAAACTAAATTCATTTTAAATAAAATCGTATTTCAGGAAGAGGGGGAAGCATTCACTGCCTTGAGTTTTTAGCTGTGATTTTTTTAAAAGTAGGAAATGCTGCTTGTGGAAAGATTATAATGAATTTTCATTGCACATGACTACTGAGACTTAGGGATAAATCAAAGCTGGGTACGGCTAAAAAATTCTCTCCTCTTAAAACAATTTTGTTTTCCTTTAAGTCTAGTACAATACATGGGTCACTTATCTTCTCAGTGAAGTTTCCCTACTGTGCAGTTAGTCTGTGTATATAATAATTTTTTGAGTGCTATCCCACACAGGTGGATTCTTTTTCCTTTTATTTAAACAAACTCTTATTCCTGGAGAGGCTTTTTTTTTTTTTCCTCTTTCCTGCTCCAGCTAGTCTGTACCATTTTAAAAGCTCCTCTCAGGTGTGGGGCTGCACTCAGTTCTTCATACATATTATCTCATCTAATCCCCACTGTAACCCTGCCAGCAGGTATAACATTCTCCATCAGAGATAGGTAAAGTGAGTGGCCTGTGGCCCAACTGCTAGGGTCCATGTGTGAGCAGAGCTGGCAGTTTATTCCTAGACTTCAAATCCTGGAGAATTCCCACTGGGACCACCATACCTACTAGTTATAACTATAAAACATAAAGAATACAGAAAGGAAAAAGGTTCATGATCTAAAACAAATGAACAAAAAAAAAAACCCTTTCCTGGGCGCCTGGGTGGCTCAGTAGGTTAAGCCGCTGCCTTCGGCTCAGGTCATGATCTCGGGGTTCCGGGATCAAGTCCCACATCGGGCTCTCTCCCTCTCTCTCTGCCTGCCTCTCTGCCTGCTTGTGATCTCTGTCTGTCAAATAAATAAATAAAATCTTAAAAAAAAAAAAACCAAAAACCTTTCCTTTAAGTTCAAAACTTTTAAAAAAATCTTTTCTTTTTTTTTTTAAGATTTTATTTATTTATTTGACAGACAGAGATCACAAGTAGGCAGAGAGGCAGGCAGAGAGAGAGGGAGAAGCAGGATCCCCGCTGAGCAGACAGCCCAATGCAGGGATCGATCCCAGGACCTCGAGATCACGACCCGAGCCAAAGGCAGAGGCTTAACCCACTGAGCCATCCAGGTGCCCTAGTTCAAAACTTAACAGACATTTGAACAATAAACAAACTGGTTTATATCAGCATATATGACATATTTCTTGGTATGAAGGGAAACCTAAGGAAGGAGATGAAAGTTCTTACCTTGGCACTTTGTAAATTGACTATATACAAACACACACCCTCACACAAATACCCTAAGCCAAAAAAGTTCTTCCAATAAAGAGTAGCAGGAGTCATTTCAGTATATTGTCTTTCATTTAATACAGACTGGACTACATATCTGTATTAAATATGCTTGTTTTATTTTTAATAGAAGTCTTATTTGAGCTACATATACTACTTAAATTTTTTTTCACAGTCAGAAAGAGCAAGAATAACTAATTGTAGTATGGAAATTTTGTCATACACCAATAATTGGGTATTATAATATTTTATGTATAACTTATTGATTTGAACCATTCAGTAAATAAAATTTAAAATTTCATTTTCAGAATCACAGGAAGAAATTAGGTTCAGATTAAAGCTTGGATGATATTTACCCAATTGGGATGGCTTAACTGGTGGTTTTCTCTACAAAGAATGGTAAACAGAGCTCCCATACCTCTTCTAATTTCCTTGTATCAGAACCAAAAATAATATTTAATATTTGTTTTGTACCTTACACAAGAAATTGAAAACAAAAAACAAAAAACAAAAAACCATGCACAGAGTAGTCAGTGGTCAACAAAAGAAACTGAAAGCCTAAAACAAGAGACACTTTGGAGGATGAAGTGGTTGGTCTTTCCTCTTTGTTCTCTATTTCTAACAGCACAAAAATGGAAGTATAGAAAAAGTATTCTCAACATGCCGATAAAAGAGTAAAAAGAATCACTTGGCTTGAAGGCGTTTTAACAACGTAACATTAAGGAGAGCAGAGGCTGTAAAATAAAACCAAAAAGTATGTCCACAAGAACTTGAAGAAATCAGGGAGAAAAAAATAAAACAGAAAAATGCTCACAAATTGTCTGGACAATCATGTGCAACCACTGACTTGGTTTGTTGTGATTTCAAACGAATTCCTCTTAAAATATGTGATTTATATGTGACCATTTACACAGCTCTTATCTATGATTTCAAAGGTGATCAGTTCAAAGCTTAATGAATTTTCTTGATATTGAATTGTTAAACCTTTGAAATCTTATATTTCAGTAATGTACTATTAACTGAACATTTAAGCAAAGCTGTACGATCTAGAGAAAATTCAATCTCTTCTGATGATTAAATTTCAGTAATTGAACATAAAAACATTTGGAACAAAAAGGGCTGTATAAATGAACTGTCAGCGTATATTACAACATTACAGTGTTGCTTAGGTAAGAAAATGCTCCTGGAAGAAGTTGGCACAATGATCAGCCAATTGGAAAAACAGAGGAAGTAAGCTATCACTGAAATAACGAGGAGGAATTCCATTAAGGCTCCAGGCCAGGTATGTGAAGGAGGTGTGATTGATATGCAGGACTGTGAGATTAACTGTGTGGGACATGCTGAGGCCGTGCCTACATGCATCGCACATAATGCTATATTTGGTATCAGAGTTTGACTGAAGGGGTGTTTACAGAGTCCTTGCTCTTACAGGCTCTTTTCTCTTAAACGCCAAGGATTCTGTTTCAGCCATGGCGTCAGCAAGGGAGCATTTTCACGAGGAAAAGAAAATTAGAGTCATGGCCAGAGTTAGTCTCCTATTGAGATGTGATTAGTGTTCACTTTTAGTGTCAACAACAATTTAAAATGCTACATCTCATACAAAGGCAGGGATGACAATGGCCATGAGCTCATCAAGTCCCTATGTTCCTATCAGTAGGTCCTTTTGGGTACTGCTAACAAACGGTAAGATTTTAGAAGCCAGCATAATGACATGATACAAAAACAATTTTAAAAATTTGGTATTTATGAGCATGGGAATATGGAAGAAGTCATTGTTTTGAAGCTGCTTCTAGAATTGCTACAGAGCATTGGAATCTAGCTCAAGTTAACCGAACATCCTTGAAATATTCAAAGACAAGAGTTAGCTCTGAGTATATATTTCCAGTGCAAGTGACCTTGTGATGGAATAGAGGTTAGTTGGATGGATTTGACTATTCTGTCTTTAAAATCTCCTTTCAAATGGAATAGAAGTGAGACTCTGGGAACCTAGCACAGCAGAACCTTGTTAATGGATCACGGCTTTTTATTACATAAATTCTGACACAGTGAGGGTTAAATGATGTTTTTACTAAACTCACCTAGTACTTGTGATGAAAGCATAATATCTTAGTCTGTAGGGTGAGTGCTACTCCTGTTTATCAACATCCAAGTTACAGAACTTTAGAAGAAACAACCAACCTGGGATTCCTAGTTCTGCTCCCTGCTCCCTGTGTCACCCTGGTCAATCACTCCATTCTCTGTGGCAATTAAACATGTAAAAACTAGGCACACTGAGGTCAGTTTTAATTACCTGCAAAATTTTCTCTAATAAAATAAGGATTGACAACTGGCCCCGACAGAGGTAAAGCAAATAACCTAAAGGTATTTACTTTTTCCATACCTTATTCATTATTTAGTAAAGCTACATCATAACTACACTTCATCCTTCTTCAAAGACCAAATTCAGATAGACACATTCTAATCTCATGGGCAAAAGGAAGAAGCAGGGCAGTGGGCACTGTCAGAAGAGTCCCTATTATCTGAATCCACACCAGCAACTGGGATTACACATGACTTTTTAAATGTTGCTTTGTTTTGCTTATTTTAGAGAACTACATCCTTACACATTTAAAATAATAGTCTCTTCTAAAGTTATCAATTTAATGTGACTTAGAGGCATTGACTATCTTCTAGGCACAATCCCATGTACTTAAAAGATGATGCTTCACCCTTGAGGAGTTTACAATCCAATACCATGGGCTCTGAGAGAGAAGTACAAAGTACAGGGAGGTTCAGTGAAGAGAAAGATTTGAAAGAGCATTAAAGAGAATTAAAAAACATGTTTCTGGATAGCGGTGACCTCTGCAATGAGACTCAAGAAGCAATGGAACCATGAAAGTAAAAGATGGGAAAAGGCTGTCAAAAATGAAGAAAAGGCAAGAACGAAATAGTCAGGAAAGCCCAAAGAAAATCAGGTGGTGTGGCCAAAGCACACCTTGTGTGTGGGACAGTAGGAAAAGAGGCTGTCAAGAAGATTGGGGAATAACATTTAGGATCTTGGATTCTTCTTTTTAAGGGGGGAAAAATGGAGCCCACACTCTCTGTATAGACAACTAATCTGAAACTATGTCAATTAAGTACAAGATACATTGTTTTCTTTTATTGGCTGTGGGAGCTCAGTGAGCACAGGAATCCTGTGTTCTAGCTTCTGAATCTCCAGAGCCTGCCATTGACAAATGCCCAAATTCTTTCTGAATATGTATGTAAATGGACAAATAACTAAATTGACTAAGATAAATGTGAAAAATTTAATGTTACTATTGGTATATTTTTTCATACCGGTAAGTTCCTATGTGATTTATTTCAAATGAATAAGCACATGAAAAATTCAATGGGATTTTCTTTTCTCCACATGATTTCCTTTCTAAGTTGTTCAGAAGATCATATAAATATTAAAATATTAACAAATATTATATGCGATGAGTTAATGCCACAGACTTGTACTAGAGACTGGTTTTGCATATTATCAACTAGACTTTGTATGAAAAGCAAAACAGGTATTTTGCCAAAGATGACATCTAATAATAGAAAATCTTTTTCCTATCAGTTTTTCCTTAAAAATATCTGTTCCTCATATCTGTTTTTTATTTTTTAAGACCTTATTTATTTATTTCGCAGACAGAGATCACAAGTAGGCAGAGAGGCAGGCAGAGAGAAAGGGCAGAAGCAGGCTCCCTGCTGAGCAGAGAGCCCGAGTTGGGGCTCGATCCCAGGACCCTGAGATCATGGCCTGAGCTGAAGGCAGAGGCTTTAACCCATTGAGTTAGATGCCCCCTCATATCTGCTTTTAAAAGGGCTGTTTTACATTAGAAATGCAACAAAATCTCATAATGTTTGCAGGAACCCATATCTAATACTCCAGAATTTTCCCTCCTCATTGGCCATTAAACTCTTGGAACTGGCCAGAGTGATAAAGGCAGTAAGAGCTTCTCCTCCTACCTCTGGCATTATTCAAGCAAGGAAGGATTTTAATGAAGCTATGGTTTAAGAACTCTCTTCACCAGGCTGCCAAGGCTATCCATAGGTCAGTTAGGGAAATGATGCAAAGAACTTCCTTCTGAAAGGATTCTCCAGAAATTACTTCTGGGAAGGACTCAGTGCCCGTTATTAACTCTGGTGAGCAGTAGGAGCGGAGAGGCTGGTAAATGTATCTTGACATATGGAAGAGAGGAAATCTGGTGTTTCCTCCCCTCACTAAAAACCTCTGCTCATCACTGGACATTAATAAAGAGGTGAAGAGATGACTTATGAACGTTCTCTTATAATGGAGCTCCCAAACACAGCAGTGATTATGGATGAAGAATTTACCTTTCTCCCCTTTCACATAAACACACAGGAGTGCCTTTCTATTTGATAAAGAGGGTGATAGGAGATCTTCTGATTTGTTTGTTTGCTTAGTGTCCAACTCCTGCCTTTTCCTGCTGTACTCTGCAACTCAAAAAAGAACACTTTTCCTGCAAACCGCCCACATAAGTCACGCGGGCACATCTGGAGAGCTCTAAGTGTATCTGTACAAGGCAATACTGTAGTAGTATTATCAATGCTGAACAGTGGTTTAAATAACCCCAGATCAAATTAGCTTGATTCAGATCAACAATTGACACTGCAGAAGAAAATAAAAATTGGGGATCCAAGAGAGGGGAGGTTAAACTTCATTTAAAAAACAGAGTATAAGTTGTCATTAGATACAACCTATACATAACATAAAAATTCATGTTTTATAACAAATCATAACCTACATTAACCAATCCTAATGAAATATTTGGGAGACTCACTGATTCTAGAATACAAAGTTTTCTTACCTAATTTGGTTAAAAAGTCAGTTTATTGGGATGCCTGGGTGGCTCAGTCGGTTAAGCCGCTGCCTTCGGCTCAGGTCATGATCCCAGAGTCCTGGGATCGAGTCCCAATCAGGCTCCTTGCTCAGCAGGGAGCCTGCTTCTCTCTCTGCCTCTGCCTGCTTATGTTCTCCCTCTCTCTCTGACCAAAAAAACCAAAAACCATTTTGAATGGTTCACATATTTAATCCAGGCAAAACAGCTTCAGTTTTGTGGCACAGTGTGTTTGCAGTAAGTGTCCAGAAATATTTGTGTGAATGAATGAAAATTTTACCGTAATTACTTTGTGTCCCTTGAAAGCACAACAGGGTAATGTAAGTGTACTCTTCCATAGAGTATAAACTTTTAAATTATTCTTATTTGTAAATAAAATTTCAAATTCCAAATAAAATGATGGGACTAAAATCAGAAATATATATATACACACACACATATGTATATACACACACACACACACACACACACACATATATATATATCACACTGCTCTTGATATCATCAGTTGTGAATATTTAAAGGTCAAAAATCTTTACATTTCCTATTCAGAAGACCAAATTTATCAGGAAATAGCTTTTGATTACAAAGAATGCAGCATTTACGTCTCTGCTAGCCCAAAGAAATAAAGCTGAGTAAAGGAAATAAAGCTATAGTAAATTGCTCCAGCAAAGTAAAATGATCACCCAATTAAGCTATAACTTTAAAAATCACCTTGAGGTTAAATTGGAAAGAGATATGAGGAAAAGGGCAATTAAAGATCAGTCTTTTAAATTTGAGGTCTTCTCACTGACAATGAAAGATTCAGTTACTTAAACTGTTTTTTGCTATTTCATTTATGAGTTGCTTTTACCAGTATTTCATCCCTCAACAGAGGAAATAAGGAATGCCCTTTAGAAAAAAAAAAAAAAGACTATACCAGGCTATCAAAATCTTTGCTAAGAAAAATAAACTAATCAAGATTGATCTCCTGGGTTTCTCAGAAGTTCACCAATTCCAAATGTTCACATAAGTTTCAAAAGGGAAGAAAACAAAAAAAACTTCTATATAATAAAATGCCTAAAAATGTGTTTAGGGGAGCACTGGGACTGATAATAGTCATATTTTGTGAAGTGCTTTTAAGTATAAGTAAAATAAGTATGCATCTATTTTCTCTTCTGGAACCAAAGCTTCTGTTCTCCATTACTAAGAAGCACGGATCAATTTTGTCTACCAATTCTTAAGGAATTTTCTTGATTAGTTTGTTCGAGAAAAGGTTGAATGTGCTTTGGCAATCTTTGGCAGACGGGACTGTTTTTTCAAATTTGTTTTTTTTTTTTTTTAAACTTAACAGTAGTGTAACTACTAAATATGTCTACAAAGCAAATGCAAGGGAGATTTTCTCTACATTAAAGCATACTGGAAAGTTATTTCTTTTTCAAGAGGTCTTTACTATTAGTTAATGAGAGAGCAAGTGAAAATGATAAAAAAAAATAATCACATGACTGAAAAAGATTAGTTATTTCCCTTTGTTTTAAAATTCTTTTCCTGCTTCTTTTAAAATCCACTAAAAAGACAGTTTGCTATAAATGTCGCTGAAATGGGATGGATAAATGGTTAAGTATGACTGAAGGCGGCCTTAATCTAATGTACCATTGTCTGTCAGCTAATCTCTCCTGGTTTAACAATCTGAGTTTAACTACTTCATGATGAATGAAGGGAGCAAATGACCTGAGTGTTTCAGACCATAAAATAGACTTAGGGAAATAAAAGTTGCAAATTTGATCGCCAGCCTTAGACTGGCCATCAGTGGCGATATAGCTATGGTTTTAACAGAGACGAAGAGTTTTAAAGGAATTGTCTAAGTGTACTATTAGGTAATGAAACGCCGTTCACTTACATTTAAGTTACCATTTACCCTAAAGCAGCCTACTATATGCAATATTTGCCGTTATGTGAGCTCTGAACTGAAAGGTGGCGAGCTAACTGTCAGAGGACCCACTGAAGCTAAGAGTTTTATAGACTCAGTTTTACAGAAAGTTTCTTGGGAGCATTAACACGTAGTCCCATTAAGCAAAAAAAGACTCAGGTTGTTAACAGCAGGAGGTCTATTGTTCAAGAAGAAGTACATTTCTGGAGATTCATTATGAGGTGGGGGGGGGATCCTTTTTGCCATTCTGCATATAAAATCATCTCAAAAGACATCTGCTGTTTAAAAAAATTCCACCTACTTTTACTACTACAACCTTTGTTAATTTTCTCCAGTTCTCTGCTCTGACTTAAAAGTCATTTCCTTAAGAAAACAGATGACAGACAGGTTGAGTGACTGATTACATTGTGCCATCACTTTGTTTTTCTCAGAGGCCTCGGTTTAAGAGGATGGATGCTGGTGTAAATGACAGAAAGGGGCGCTTCGCATACGATTTCACTTCTGTTCAAAGACAAGCTAATGTAACCTCACTACGGTGCAATCAACTTGACAAATGGACACCGTGCAACCCTCTGCCTCCCACTGAAACCCGAGAGGCTGGTTTACCCAATATTCTCCCGTGGACAGAGAAAGACTTCGTGCTGCTAGGCTGTATAATGGGTTCATCTGATAATTCTTTGCAGGTAATGAAATTTGATAATATGGAGGTGAAGTGCATCTCAAAGAATGAAACAAGTTAATGAACTTATAAAACTACACTTAGGTCTTTTAAGACCTGAACAAATAGAATAAGGGACTCAGCTCAAACTATGGTGGGAAAATGCAGCAGTTCTCATGCTTAACTCTGCAATCAATTAAAGATATATGGCTTTTACTTACAATGAATAAAAGATCCTACCTCTAAGGAGTACAGCTCTAGTTAAACAATTCAATATAATCTGTAGGCTTTGGCGTGCCTTATCTTTACCATCAGATTTTGCCAGACTCAGGTCTTTACCTCAAGAATTTTATGTTACTTTATTCTGTTGAATTATTTCCCTGGAAGCTTAATATTTTTCCTTTTAAAGTGGCAAATATCTTAAAGAATTTATAAATACTGTCATACAAAATTGATAAAGAGTTCATCTGGAGATTTAAACATATCTAACACTGGCTATGGACACAAAAATCACAAAAATCAGGGCTTCATAAGGAATATAAACGTCGGCTTTAAAGTCATAGTGTGACTCTTTGCTTTTTCCAAGTAAAATGTTCAGATAAATTATTTAAGAAAGAAATACATGGTATCGTATATGTTGCAGGCAAGGCTGATTTAAAATCCTCTGTAGTAAAACTGTCTATTGGTATTAATGCTTGCAAATAAATAACCATGAATGTAAACTGCAATCAGAAGCAGTTTTAACACATGTAAATGTTGAATGAGGTAGAATTTTAGTCTTATGTTTACTTTGCTGTTGTCACAAATAAAAAAAGCACTTATGAAAACATTTCATGCTGAAGTGAATGGATTTCAACAGCTGCTGATTTGGTGACATGGAGAACCCCAGTGGAGACATCCTGCTGAATTAACGTTTTGGAAATGTTAAAAAGAAACTTCAAACAGACCTCGTTTAGCAGGCGGTCAAAGATTTTGCTCGGTGGGGATCATGTGAAGGCTAGCAGAGCAGTCACTCAGCCATGAATCAGACTTGTCAATAGTTGCCTATTTTCTCAACAGGTGACTCAAAAAGGCACGCAGTCTATTTCCCCTAACATTTCTATGTTTACTCGTACAGAACAAAATTATCCTAGACTTCTCCAGCATTATTTAGGAAGGCACAGCACGCATGGGTGGGGAAATTGTGATCAAAGGGGTTTGAATATATTTTTTTAAAAGTTACATTTTCCTTCTTTTCTAACCAATAAAAAATTAGCTAAGCTGTATTTAAAATCTACTGATTTTCAAGCAAACTTCCATCATAAATTAGAAATCTGGAGCAGATTCAATCAGAATTAGGAAACAGGAAGAAATCCTGATAACCCCAAATCAAACTCCCGTTTTACAGCTGAGGAAACTGAGGCCCACAAAGACCTAGTAGAGATTTAAGTAATTTGCCAAAGATCACATTTTTAATTGATTGATGTGTTAGACAAAAATGTCCATCTTCTGACTCCGGGGTTCAATGTGATTATACTTGTCCTTAAGAAATAAATCAGAACTAGGCTTCATTTAGCAATGAAAAAATACCAAAGGAAAGACACCATTAAACCGGGCAAGTTCTCATGGTTCAGTGTTTTTCTGATTTGGCACGTTTTAATTTTTTTTTTTTTTCCTTTAAACTTGCCACAGAGAGATAGAGTTAACGGAAAATTCCTTCCCCACATTACCAAGAAGTGGGGGTGGAACGGGGCAGGGGGGAGAGGGAGGGTGAAAAGAGGTCCAGTACCAAGCTTTGTTTTCAACTCTCAACATTTAAGAGTTTAGTACAAATACAGAGTACAAAAATAATACAGCATCTCGCTGTTACTGATTCAGATTGGCATTGTAAAGTGTGCAATACAAGCTACTATTATGTCAGAAAATTACCAGGTATCCATTAAATGAGCCCAGACTACGTTCTATTGTTCCATTTTTTAAGTTGTTTTTGAAAGCCGAAGTACAGAGTTCAGTGAGAGTTCTCAGAGGTGACTCCACAATCACAGCCGTGCTCGTTAGCTTAGTCAACCTCACCTACTGCTCCCTTCAACACAGTCATTACCAGCCAATGCTAAAATGGAATCTGAATGTTTAGTAAGATACCTCATGCTGGCAAGACGTTTCCCAGAAAAGTATCCTGTTGAAAATGCCTTCTACACAATTCAGAGATAAAAATTGGTAAGAAACTTAAGTAAACACCAGTCCCACAAGCACACACACAACCAAATACACAATACACAAAGCTCACTAATCCCTGTTATTGAAATTTACCTTTTAGAAGTTTAACTCTTCAGGTCGTAAGGAAATCTAATGCAAAAGCTGATGGGACTGTAAAAGACAGACTGGGTTTTTACATCAAAATGAAAAATGCCCTCATTCTGTGACTCAGAATTCCCACATATAGAAATTAACCCCAAGGAGATAATTCAACAAGTGGAGAAAGATATACGTGCAAAGATTTTCATGGCAGCATTTCTTTATGGTAGTACAAAGTTGGAAATTAAATTGAATTAAAATTGAATAAAGTTGGCAAGAAAATAAAGATATATTTATAGGTATATATATGTATACATATACATATATATATATATGCTGGCATATATGCAGCAGTTTAAAATGGTCACTTAACATAAAGCTACAGTTACATCAGCATAAGGACTGACAAACAGATTAATAGAACAAAATAGAGAGCCAAGAAGTAGGCCCACACTTACTTGATCATTTGATTTTTAATAAAACACCCAAATTATCCAACTGTGTTAGGATTCCTAACTGAACACTAGGTGTGAAAATAAACAACTAAACACCGCAACTCCTTGTACACACCCCACACAAAAATTAACTTTAGGTCCATTGTAGACCTAAATATAAATGCTAAGACTATAAAACTTTTTGATGAAGACAAAGAAGAATATCTTCACGCATTGGGAATAGGCAAAAGTTTCTTGAAAGACAGATAAGTTATCATAAAATAAAAATAATTAACTTGACTTTCTCAAAATCTAAAACTTATCATAAAAATACATTGATCAGATGAATAAGATAGCCACAGAGTAAGAAAAACTATTTTCAAAGTATGTATAACAAAGGATTGGTATCTAGGATATATAGAGAATTCCTATAACTTGCTAATGAAAAAAACAACCTGCTTAAAAATGGGCAAAAATTTGAATAGACTCTTCACTAAGTAAGATGTATGAATGACCAATAAACACATAAGAAAAAGTACTCAACATCATTTGTCATCAAGGAACAACAATTTGAAGCCATAATGAGATACAATTACACACCCACCAGAATGGCTAAAATTAAAAGGACAGCACCAAATGTTGCCAAGGATGTGCAGCAACTGGAGCTCTCCTACATCATCGGTAGGACTGTTGACTGGTGTCTTACAAAAAACACACACCTACTCTATGACCCAGCAATTCCACTTTTAGTGATCAATCCAAGAGAAATGAAAACATGTCCACAAAAGATTGTACAAGAATGTTCACAGCAGCTGTATTCATCGTAGGTAAAAACTGAAAACAATTCAGGTGTCTATCAAAAGGAGAATGAATAAACAAACTGTGGCATATTCATACAACAAAATACAAAATTCGGCAATAAAAAGAAACAGACTACAGATAAACACAACAATGCTGAGTAAAAGAAGCATTACACAATGGCGTATGCCATATGAGTTCATTTATATAAAGTTCTGGAACAGGCAAAAATAATATACCAGGGAAAAATATCAGAACAATGGTTGCCTTTGAGGGTGGTGAGTGCTGGGATTTACTGAAGAAGGACATGAGGGAAATTTCTGTAGTGATGGGAATGTTTTCTATCTTGATGGGAGTTTGAGTCATACAGACATATGGTCAGAACTTGTCAACTGATACACTTAGGGTTTGTGCATTTTATTGTATAATTTTACCTCAAAAGGGAAAAGAGGAACCATAAACAAAAATTAAGCTAATGACATGAATGTTAAATTACTGGGTTCAGGGAGGGGGGCACCTGGGTGGCTCAGTTGGTTTAGTGACCAACTCTTGGTTCCCACACAGGTCATGATCCTGGAGTCCTGGGATTGAGCCCCAGGTTGGGCTCCATGTGCTCAGCACAGTCTGCTTGAGATTCTCTCGTCCTTCTGCCCTCCTCCCACCCACTCTCTAAATAAATAAATAAACAAATAAAATCTCTTTAAAAATTACTGGAATAGGGATGGATGTTTGCTTCCTTCTCTGAAATGCATCCCCCCCAAAAAAGACAGATGAATGGAGATGCTGAAATATAGAGATATGTGATGAAGCAAGTATAGTAGTCAGAATGCAGGTGATTTGCAAGAAGCATGTATAATTTTTCAATGTAACATTTTCCTGAACTGACATGTTACCTCTATTAACAGATACTTCTTTCATCTTTGTACACAATGAAGTTTAACTTTTCCTAAAAGAAAAGAAAGGATGGAACAATTTTCACATCCATCTATGGTAAATGTCAAAAGAATGTATGTAGAAAATACAACTAGTTCAGTTTGGTCAGTCATTTGAATATAAAAGTCTGTTACCCTTTGGAACAATATGAAAATGCAGTGACAGTTCTGCCACCCTTTATTAAAAAATCTCTGACATGGCTCAGAGCAAAGAATCTTTTAAATATGATCTAGAATAACAACAAACTATAAGCCACTTATACTTTAATTAGAAATATAAAGATTACTGAGAAATAATACTATCTTAAATTTGAATGGAAAGCTTTGTCAACAAATAACATTTTGAATTTCGTAGATGGCTGATTTATATGCATACAGAAGGCAAAGCAACATTTTTCCAATTGTGTTACACCAAAAAAAATGGAGATAAACCACAAGATACTGTAGAACCCTCCAGAATCATGTGTAATAAGAACATTTTATTATAATCTGAGTACCTTTGCCATATAATCAGATTAAAAACCTAAGCTGTGCTCCTATTTCTAAACCAATATACTTTATTGATAAAAAGAAGAGATTGCACTCTTATTTTTTTTGGTTATGATTTTTTATTGGCAATTGAAACAGTAAATCTACTTTGTATCACATTCTGGGATGATTTGGTATGACCCAAAATACCATGCAAGGAAGCTGATCTGATATAAGTGTATTGGTCTCTTTAGATATTTTAAGCACCAAATATATTACTATATATAAAATTTGATGATATACAGGGGAGTATGCTTATGGTATTCAATAATTTACAGATACTAAATTAACTATACTATGTAATATAAAACCACATAATAGACCCCAGAAGGATTTCTTCATTTGGCTGCATAGAACAATGCTCATTTTCCTCTCGGTTATATAAATACTTAGCATCACAGGTATAAAGCAAAAGTCTGTCATTTAACTGGAATTGAGAATTTTTAATGGTTATTGGGTATAAGAGACGGTCAAAGTGTGAAGTTTAAGTCTTATTTACATTTTTCTTCTGATGAGTTATTTTAAAAAACACATTATCAGTTACTTTACCAACTGATTTCTTTCCTTATCTAATGTCTTCTTTATTTTCTTATTTAATGTCATATTATATTTTCTCAGATGTCAAATAAAATGTCAATAAAAATTCATACTTTTTTCATTACTTAATTTAGCTACATTTAAAGACTGGGTCTTTTAAATAAGTCATAAACTACCAGGGGGATTAATTCCCAAAACTCAACATATATGTGTATAGTTAACATTAATTCCTTGGTTTATCTAATGAAAAATGTGACTGTAAAATAACAATGATTAAAATATCTCAGAAATTATGTATATAAATGAGTATAGTCCTATTAATATTCATCTGGGAAAGCAACAATTAATATAGTAGTTGTGGAATTCCATGTTGAAACTTTCTTTCACAAGGCTGTGTGAATGTGTCTTCTCTCTCTCTCTCTCACACACACAACACGCAGTTGCCTTCTTTTATGACCACAATTTCAGACACAATATTCCTTAGCTGACATCTCCAAATGACTTGTAGTTACTCCTAAGAATCAAAGCCACCACAAAAAGTGATAAAGTTGCTACCGAAAGAATGTTTGGAAAATTCTGAAAACATTTCTGAAAGTGGAAACTCAAACATATCAGTAAAGTAAACATACATTGCCTCCCAAGATGCTAACATGGCCACTTTGGAGGAACCAATACTTAGATGCATACACTCTGGAATGTGTGCGTGCCTGTGATTAACGGCCGCATTGGAAGGAAGTATGCCAGAATGGAAAGAACTTTGTCGGCATCAAAAAGCCTGGGTTTGAGTTTCAGCTCTGCCATTTATAAGCTGTGCAAGTTTGGGTAAGTCCTTTCACTTTTGGGGGTTTCAATTTCTTCATCTTTAAGAGAAGAGTTGATCTATTTCCAATAGAAATATAATGGGGGCCACTTATATAACTTATATATAACTTTTATAGCCCATTTAAAAGTAAAGAGAAACAGATGAAAATAATTTTAATAATGTTTTTATTTAACCCAATATATGCCAGATATTATCATTTCAATCTTTAATCATAAAAATCATTAATGAGATCTTACACTTTGGGGGTAGTAATTAAGTCTTTGAAATCCATGTGTATTTTGTACCTACAGCATATATCCAGTTTGGCCCAGCCACCTCTCAAATGCTCAAGAGCTTCATGTGGCTAATGGTTAACACACTGGACAGCACAGATCCAGAAAGCTGCTAACAGTTCTTTCAGCTGTAAAAACTCTTATTATTACTCTGCTGTCAAAATTAATATATTAATAGAATCCATACAAAATTCAGTCAAGGATATGAAAATTATAGGTTAAATACTTCCATAGGAGCCTGACTTTCATCAGCAAAGATTCATTAATTTCCTAACTTATCTAGCATTTATAAGCTGTGGATGATTTTTCCTAATATTGAATAATCATTAAGAAGTAAAGAACTGGCAACTATCTTCTGAATTCAACCCCACAGAGTAGATTAACTAATCTATTAAACTGGTTTATGTCTGTTAAATAATTGCCAAGTACCCATTTCATATTATATGATGCAGATTTGGCCTACATCTAAAGCTTAGGTCTTTAATCCTAAGAAACCTAAGACTATTTTCAAATGAACAAACATTCAAAGTTAACCCTACAGTGACAAAGCCTATTTAATTTCTGCTTTGTTTCCTTTAGCCTGAATGAAAAGTCTAAATGCTATGAAATAGTTTTTATATTAGTGTACCACATTGCAAGCACATCAGTGTTCAATAATAGATATCATTATCAATTCCTGGCAGCTTATTATTGGGAACAACCATGCTCATTAAAACAGGTGGTGATAGATTCTAACGGAGAAAAACGGACAAACTGTTAGCTGTGTTGTATACCTTAGAATTTAAACACTGGAGTAGAACCTACTTGCATCACAGGACAACACCTCAATTATCAATTACACTTGCAACAGACCCCTACAAGTTACTTATCTCCAGGTACAATTGTACATCATCTCAAATAGCTTTTGAGTTTGTTATACTAAACTTTATAAAAATATATGAAGGTAGAGCTACCCTATGACCTGGCAATCGCACTACTGGGTATTTACCCCAAAGATACAGATGTAGTGAAAAAAAGGGCCATATGCACCCCAATGTTGACAGCAGAAATGTCCACAGTAGCCAAAATGTGGAAAGAGCTGAGATGCTCTTCAACAGACAAATGGATAAAGAAGATATGGTCCACATATACAACAGAGTATTATGCCTCCATTAGAAAGGATGAATATCCAACATTTGCATTAACATGGATGCAAATGGAGGAGATTATGCTAAGTGAAATAAGTCAAACAGAAAAAGTCAATTATCACATGGTTTCACTTATTTGTGGAACATAATGAATAGCATTATTCTTCTCCTAATGTTTAGGAAAAGGGAAAAATGAAGGGAGAGAAATCAGAGGGGGAGACAAACCATGAGAGACTGTGGACTCTGAGAAACAAACTGAGAGTTTTAGAGGGGAGGAGGGTGGAAGGATGGGTTGGCTCAGCAATGAGGTATTAAGGAGGGTACGTACTGCATGCAGCACTGGGTGTTAAGGTAAACAATGAATCCTGGAACACTACATCAAAAACTAGTGACGTACTGTATAGTGACTAACATAATAAAAATAGTAATAACAAAAAAATTATATGAAGGTACTCTCTGGCATTACTATAATCTTTAGAACCTTCTTTTTCCTCTTAAATTGATAAGAGTAACAGCACACCCAAGTTTTTGTATCATTGTAAGCCACTGTATAACAGAAAACTTATTTTAAAAAGGAGTTAATAAAACCTCAGATGCTTTGTCAAAATACAAGAGGTGTTTCTGGAAACCTCTAAAATGTATTCCAACATAATATACAGTGAGAGCTGATATTAATTCATATTTATATGGGCAACAAAACAACATATTTGATCCCTTAGTAACTAGCATAAAATAGGTTGTTTGTAAATTTGCCTATAAGATAAAATCATGTTATTTGAGGTCAACTTTCTACATGATTTGTATTATTTAAGGAGCATTCAGCAGAGCCAGCACAGTACACACTACTGTCTTATTTCTGAAGAAAAAGGTAAATATTTATCACAGAAGCCAGTGAAAAGAGTAATAAAGGTAAATTCAGGGAAACTCCTAATGTTATGTGGCCCGTTCCTACTGTACTGCCTGGCACTTTGGAGTTGTTCAATGTTTGTTGCATGAATGGCCATAGAAGATATACACTGTACAATATATATGTGTGTAAACCCTGTGGCCTGCGTTCATTCTATAAATAAACAAATACACACACACACAACACATATACTACATAGGTACATGTTTTCTTTTGAAGATTTTATTTATTTATTTGTCAGAGAGAGAGAGAAGGCACAATCAGGTGAAGCTGCAGGCAGAGGGAGAAGCAGACTCCCTGCTGAACAAGGAGCCCGATGCAGGACTCGATCCCAGGACTCCAGGATCATGACTCTGGGCGGAAGGCAGATGCTTAACCGACTGAGCCACCCAGGCATACACATGTTTTTTGCTTGTTTGTTTGTTTAAGTAGAGGAATCTGTTAGTAAGAAATTTAAATTTGATTTTGAAGTCTGAATCTTAGTTCTCCATTTGGGTGACACGGAGACTCAAATCTTGGGGTCCCTGGTTGGCTCTGTCAGTGGAGTGTGTGGCTCTTAATCTTGGGGTTATGGCTTCAACCCCTACATTGGGTATAGAGATTAGTTAAAAATAAAATCTTAAAATATAAATAAATAAATAAATAAAATGAAATCTTAAAAAAATTCAAATCTTTTTCCTGCTTTCATTCATTATGCATTGCATTCATTCACCAAGTTATTTATGTAACCAGCACTATGAAAGGTATGGGACTGATATAAAAAGAATAAATGTATCATGAAAACAAACAGACCAATAATTATGAAAACAAAGGAATTGCTATTTGGGGAGGTTAAGAAATTTGCCCAAGGTAACTCAGCCTGTTGAGTATAAGAACCAGGTGTCAAATCTCAACCTATATGTCTTCCAACTATCCCAGGAAACATAAGCCTAGAGCTGGTTAGGGGGTGTGATGGTTAATTTTATGTGTCAACTTGGTTAGACTGTGGTGCCAAGTTGCTTGGTCAAATACCAGCTCAGATGTTGCTATAAAGGTATCCTGTAAATTTAATTAATATTTATACATCAACTGACTTTAAGTTAAGGAAAATATCCTCGATAATATTGGTAGGTCTTACCCAATCAGCTGAAGATCTTAGGTGCAAAATTATGTTTCCCAGAGAAGGAATTCTGCCTCAAGACCATAACATAGAAATCCTGCTTGAATTTCCATACTACTGGTTGCCCTATAGATTTCAGGCTAAAGATTATAAAAACTCTGATTATGTTTCCAGCTTGCTGACCTGCACTACAGATTTTGGACATCTCAGCCCTCACAACTGTGAGCCAATTATCTAAAATTATTTAAAAATTCTCCCTATGCACAAATATATCCTATTGTTTATCCTATTGGTTTTGTTTCTCTAGAGAACCTTCACTGACACAGGGAGTCATAGGAAACAGAAATTGGGAAGGCATCAAAATGTGAACAATAATGCAATTCATGGACGTGGATAGGACACAAAAGGAAGCAAGGTAGCAAGGATAAAACTTAGGTACAAGAGCATTTAAGGGCCCTGCAGAAGATAAGAAGTCAAAAGGAAAAGATTAAATCAAGCCAAAAGAGGGTTTCACAAAGGAGGGAAGCAATATTGCAGAAAGGCCAACTAGGATGAGAGATGAGTTTAGGTCCTGGTATTTGGCAATTAGTAGGACACTGGTGACCATGGCCAGCGCAATTGTAGTGGTGATTGCGATAAAATTCATACTGTATTCCTTTGCATTATCTACCAATAAATAAGAAGTGGAAAAGGCAATTGAGAAAAGGAAGAAAATAAAATAATAGTTCAAAAAAGAAGATATAATGGAGGGGAAAGACTTTAGAATGAGGGGGATATTTGTAAGTTGGGGGAGAGAAGACACTGGAGAAGAAGAGAAAGGCAGACGGCAACTATTGGGAAACCAAGTCCCAGAAGAAGTAGAATATCCCAGAAGATGGACTCTAGACCACAGAGGTAGGGGTAACTCTAATCAGAAGTGTAAGACTTCTCAGTGTAAGGCAAGCAGCGTTTAGGTAAGGGACAAGTGGTTTTATGGATTGCTCTGAAGCTGGGGCTCCATGTCTTATTTCATGTATCCTTTATTTTCTCAGGGAATTTAGAGGTGGCGTTATGGCTAAGAGTCATTACTAAATAATATATATGTGTCTGGTTCTACAAGGGATTAAAAAAAGCATGAGACCCATTCTCTGCCAGTCTACCTGTCCAGCTAATATGGCTTACTATATTTTTAGTCACTAAACAAACAAAAAGTTTTAACCATTGCTAGTACTGGGTTATGGAGTATATTGTGGGAAACCTTTAGCCAAATATACTAATCTCTGCCAGTTATCATTAAAAAATATTATTGGTCCTCTGCCTTTTATCATTTATACAATTTTTTAATAGAAGCTTGAAAACAATATTTCTAATACATATTTTAGTTATAATTCCAATTATAAAATTATAAAAATACACGATCTTAGCGGTCACAAGAGACCACTATTATAAGAACATGATAAAATAGCACAGTATGTTTTAATCTTATTATGTTCAAATGTTTAGAAGACTTAAGCTTGAGACTAGCGATGTGATCAACACTTATTATTTTCTTAGCTGTGAATATGAAGTGATTATACAAGTAGTCTGTAACATTTTTTCCTTAAAATGTAAAGAAATTTGCATAATTTTCTCACTTTTTACTAAACTAGGAGATGGGTAGTTGGAAGCCAAAATCTTTAGGATCTCCAGTGATGCATTAACTAAACCAAAAGGACAACTTTACTCATTTCAAAATGTTTTATTATAACAGCAATCTTCGAAGGCAAACACAAAAGATTCTACTATGCTTAGATTTTAAAACATAAATAACCAATTTAATGCATCACTAATGATGCACAATAGATGTCTTCTTGTAGTACCAATTCAAATAAGAGACTGATGTAATCTGCCAGATACTTCAAAGTAACTAATTTGGTAATAAGAAAACACTCCTTTTGTGCAAACTTTCCTACTAAAAAAAACTGCGGAAACCTTCCCAGTTGGATATTTACTAAATAAAACTGTTGAACTCTCATTAAAATGTTATTTAATAAAAACAGAACTAAGTACTTCAGGTCTTAAAAATTTATCTTGAATAACATAATGCTTTTAAATGGAAATACAACCTATACACAGAAAACAGATATTAATGGCAAAGTATGACCTATTTTTAGTATTGTGTATTTATATTCAATATATTTATATTCAATGTCTTAAAACTTTTAAATATCGATTACATTTGTTGCTATTATGTTATACTCTCCATATACACACACTCCAGATGCCTTATCTATGAAATAAATAAACTAATACATTTTACTTCTCTATAAATCTTCCCCAGCAAGTATAAGTAAAACATTTCCCTGAATCTAAACTTCTAAAGGTAAAAGCTTAGGTCAGTTTCCTGAACAAATTCTATTATAATGTTTAACATATTTTTCCAGGGGGAGAACCTTAGACTTCTTTCTGCCTTTGTTCTCCTTTACCTATCATGGAATTCACAATTCCAGCCTAAATGGGAAAAAAATACATGTATCTATATCCCAACAAGTATTTCCAAAAGCATGTTAAATAAGATTATTGTTCTCTGACCAAGGCCATTTCCAATTTATCTTTTGGCTCACAAATGTCAAGCAAAATATAAATGTAAATAAGATATTTTCAGTTATCTGTTGTTTCTTCTCCCGGAGCCGCTAATCCTGGGAGAGTACCAATTATTCCACAAAGGAACAAGAAAGAAGGGGTTTCCATTCCTAGAGCCACTGTGGGGTGGGATGAGGGCAGCGTCCAGAAGTGGCACACGAGAGAGGATTCTTAGGGTTCCTTCCAAGGGTATTCAAAAGACCTGATTACCTAACTTGTAAAAAATATTTTCTTAAAATTGGAAATTTTTTTACGGCTAATCATTCACTGGCAGAATACCCATGACGTTACAGTAGGATTTTCCTTCACTGCTTGATATTTTTAGGATATATGCTCCCAATTAAAAGAAATAAATGAACTGATCTGAGCCATGTAATAATGAGTTCTACTATCAATAGAGCAGTATTACATTGTTAATGCCACAGAATTTTAGAACTAAAAAAAATACTTCTCAAATTAACTTGCTGAATTATTTCTTGCTTAATGTAATTGCTGTATATGCCCTATACTGGTACATTAGTCATAACTGCTTTGTGTATGTACAGATTTTCATGGCTTCTCACGACTGGATGGATTCTAGATTCTTTGTCTTGCCTTCCAAGATACCTCACAACCTGATCTCTCTCCTTCTAGTCCTCATTCCCACTGCTACCTAAGGACCAGTGCTAGACTTCAGCAGAGATTTCTGTCCACTGAATAAGGCTCTCCCCTCCCTCCTCGGTGCCTGAGCTCTTGCTGGCCCACTTGTCAGACCAAATGCCTTTTACTAAATGCTTTTTTCTCTTTTGCCTAGAGGGAAATCTGGCTCACCTTTTACAGAGAAGGCCACCTCCTGCATAAAATTTTCTTAGCCAAAAACCTCCCTGCCCTGGCCTCAAAAGTCCTTAAACATTTCACTTCTGTTTCTCATAGGCCAGCGATCTTTCATTTGCATTATAGATTTTCTTCTAAGCACGGTGATCACTTTTTTAGAGGGAGCATTCATTTTCTACACACATCTTCACATCCATTTACCCATATATTGTCACACTACCTTGTATGCAGCAGACATTCAATAAAGGTTTATTGGATGAATTAAGCTTTATGGAATCATAATCTTTTATTCTGGATTTATTCTTACTCTAGCAGTCACCGTGGAAACCAGTGGCAAACTGTTACTGCCTGGAATTTCATCTCAAAAGCAAATAATAGAAAAGATTAATCTCTCAATTATAAATTCAATTGGAGGTGAGACTAGAGATCAGCGTCATTCACAAGATGAGACTGTAGAAGCCAGGGACTGAGCAATAGGCCCTGAATGATTGGTTTCCTTATAACTGTGAAAAAGATACACTGCATAGGAAAGTGTCCATGGAAGACATTATTTGGCATAAAACAAAAATGAATGTCTGGTATGCTGAAGTGCTTTATAATGAAGTTTTGCTTAATATATTCTTTACTACCCTATTTAAGTGGTCAAATTTTTAAACCTCCAAATCAATGAGGCTTAAAGTTATAGCGAGGCTCATTTCCTGAGATGATACATGATTCTCTACTCAGAGTTCTACCATCGACATAAATTGAGAAGACTGTAATGGAAGAATTTATAAAATAGGGTTTCCTTTCAGGGAACTGACCTAACGGTGAAATCACAATTTGAAAGTTACTCATCTAGAACAACAACAAAACACCCAAGCATCTTGCCTCTGGTTTCGAAAGCAACAGTACTTCTTTTCTTCCTTTCTTCCTTCCTTTCTTTCTTTTTTTGGCACATGGACATACTGAATAAATATTGGTTGAACAGATGAATAAATGACTAGCCACTCTTCCAGTAGACTATTAAAAAAGAACACTTGGACAAGGGATGCACTGTGAATATCTGAGTGTGTACTTGAGGGGAAGAAACTAAAAGTGTGCCCCTTGGCAGGGATTTGAGCACTGTCCCCCCTAACTTTATACTGTTTCTGCTCCTAAAGGACAAGAGCTGCAGGGAAACTCCATGACTATCTGATGGCTCTTGCCTGGGCTTACAGACCTTAGGGAGGGAGTCTGTTTCTTTTAGAATTAAAGCAGTAGTCTGCTACTTCTTCAAAGATATCTGGAGGTAAAAGGACAAAATATAACCCATACAAAAAGAAGGAAAATATACTCCTAAGGGAAGGAAAAACAGTACTAATGTTAATATTAAAAAATAAAAGTGAACTAATATTTAGTAACATGAATAAAGAAAATCTTTAATAACATACTTTGAACAGGCTATTTTGTCTCAGGCTATTTTGAAGTGTATTCCAAGGTGCAAGAAATTAATGAGAAGCCTTTTATATTCATGCTAGCCCAGAGGGGAAAGCAATGGGCAGTGATTGGTGTGAGTTTAAAGAGGACTTCTGATAACTTACTATCAGCTCCTACCAGATATAGTAGCTTACTTAAAACAGTTGATAAAAAAAAAAAAAATTAAAAAAAAAAGAAACCCAGAGTTGATAAAATTTAGCTCAGGGTTCTCAACAGTATTTCCCAAGAAATTCTGAGACAAAATTGTGAGTGACCACAGTAATTTTTTCTTTAGTATTGTATACAAATATTTTTCGTATTTTATATTGTGCCCCCAAACATGAGTGTTTGTGACCAAAAATCAACACAAGGTCTATCTTCACCTCTATCTTCCTCTATTTCATGGGAAAGTTTAGGTATTACACAGACTATACATTTCAAATGTATAGAGTGTTAGAGTTTTTCAAAATGACAATCTTAAGGTCACTTAGAAGAAATGACAAAGGACGTGGAAAGTCCTGCTGTTTCCTCTCTCTCTAGCAGCTTACTTTTGCCACCTAGTGGGGGAGGCAGTTTCACAGTGAGGTTGGTGTTTTGTCTAAGACCTAAGAGCAGAGGTCAGCCTATTAGAAAATAATTAAACATTTCTTTCATAGCAGGAGAATCAGATGGATTTTTTTTTATAACCTTAAGTAATTTTTCCACACTGGCCTGTTCCATATCTATTGGTCTTCTCTTAAAGCAGTTAGTTTTCACTACAATGACTAACCTAGATAACTGAGGGGAAGATAAATTCTTTTTGTATCTATTTATAATTTATAACACCAGGGGAAAAAAACAAAACTTTTCCTGGTTTCCAGTGGTTCTGCATCCCCTTACATTGTAGTATTTCCTAAGGTGTATGTTTTGGTTCATTCCTGTATTTTGTGCTTATATGGGGACCAAATCTATACTTTTATCCCTAATTTCTCATTGTGACTCTGACCTCAAATCTTTAGTGATCTACTGAGTATCATCACCTCTGGAACTGACATTTAATATGTCAAAAGCCTAAGTCATGATCCTTGAAAAGAAATGAAGAATGGGTTTCCTTTTGAGCCAGTGTGGCTGGGCTAACCAGAGCAAGAGTGCACACTAGGATTAAAAACGGCAGAGAGATTTTTTTTTAAGTATGTAAAAATTAATGAAACAAGTTAAGCAAAGGAAACAATCAGAAGTCAGGATCAGTTTACTGGGCTGGGCAGGAGGAAGCATGATGACCAAGAGTTAGGGCAGGGCAATAATAATGAACAGGAATTGAGGTCAGGAACATAGGAAATTTGAGGCAGGTCACAAAGCTGAAGCTAAGAAAATTGGAAATAAGAGGCAACCAAGGTTGGAGAAAGTATCATAGCTCAAGTCCTCGGGCTTGAGGTACATGCAGGGATGAAGAGGGCTGAGGACCAGCAGAGAAGTGCAATTCTTGGGCCTGGAAATGCATGGTGATGCCTGGTTTTCCACTCTAGTTCTGTCAAAATAGGAGAAAACAAAACACAACAAAACCCGGTCCTCACAGAGTTTGCTGGAAAGTTTCTTGAGGTTCTGGATGCACATGAATAACTGCTTACCAAAATTTCCATGATCACGAATGGCCTTATAGTCCTCTTGGTCTCTGAGGCTTTGAAGCTTTCAAGTGTATCTTTTTTTAAACACCTTTACTGAGGTATAATTTATATACCATAAAGTTAGTCTATTGTAATTTAGCAAATTTAGAAAGTTATACAAACATCACCACAATCTAGTCTTAGAACAATTTCTGTTACTGCAAAAATTTCCCTGGGCATTTGCAGTCATTCCTTGCTCCCATTCCTAGCCCAGGGCAACCACTGATCTGCTTTCTGTGTCTATAGATTATTTGCCTTTTCTGAAAATTTCATATAAATGGTATTGTACAATATGTGGCCTCTTGTGACTGGTGTTTTCATATAGTGTGTTATAGCTTCTTGGTTGTACAGTGTATCAGTTCAGTCCTTTTTTATTGCTAAATAGCATTCCATTCTGAATATATCACACTGTTTTTATCCATTCACCAGTTAGGGGGCATTCAGATTGTTTCCAGTTTTTGGCTCTTAAGAATAATGCTGTTATGAATATTCACATACAAGTCTTTGTGTAAACATGTTAATTTTTCTTGGTAGATCTAAAAGTAGAATTGCTGGATCATGTGGTAAATTTGTTTGACTTAAGAAATTGCCAGATTATTTTCCAAAGTGGCCGTACAATTTTACATCTTCACCAGCAAGCCACAAAGGTTTCAGTTTCGTCCCACATCCTTGTCAACATTTGTTACCGTCTGCCTGTTTTAGTATAACCATCGTAGTGGGTGTGCAGTTGTATCTCATTGTGGTTTTATTTTGCATTTCCCTAAGGATGATGTTGAGCATCTCCTCGGGTGTTTATTAGCCAATCACACATTTTCTTTGATGAACTGTCCATTCATACCATTTACCCATTTTAATTGAGTGCCTTCTTATTACTGTGTTCATAAGAGCTCTTCATATATTTGTAGACACAAGTAATTTAACAGATATATAATTCGTAAATAGTTTCCTCTAGCTGGTGGCTTCTCTTATTTATTTGAGATAGAGTGAGAGAGAGCACAAGCAGCGGGGAGGGACAGAGAGAGAGGGAGAAGCAGGTTCCCCACTGAACAGGAAGCCCGATGCAGGGCTCGATAAGAGGACCCTGGGATCATGACCTGGGCTGAAGGCAGATAGATGCTCAATCGACTAAGCCACCCAGGAGCTCCTTGTTCCCTTTTTTCTGAATGGTGTCTTTTGAAACATGAAGTTTTAAGTTTAGATAAAATCCAACTTACCAATTTCTTCTTTTATGGATTATGCTTTTGGTGTTGAATCTAAAACTTTGCCTAATCCAAGATCATGAAAATTCCTACAATTTTTCCAGAAGTTTTACATCTTTAGGTTTTACAGTTAAGTCTATTATGATTTTAAGTTAATTTTTGTATATGGTTGAAGTGAGCCTCTAAATTTGTGTTTTTTCATATGGATATTTAATTTTCCCAGTACCATCTCTTGAAAAAACAATCTGTTCTCACTTAATTTCCTCAGAACTTTTGTGGAAAATAGACTGAACTTAAATATAAACGTTCATTTCTGGACTGTTCCATTTGATTCTGTTCCATTGATCTACATGTTCATCCCTATGTCACTAACTTGAATAATGTAGTCTTACAGTAAAAAATTTGAAATTGAGTAGTGTAAGTCTTCCAATTTTGTTCTTCTTCAAAATTGTTTTAACTATTCTGGGCTCTTTGCATTTCCACTAAATTTAGGATCAGCTTCTCAATTTCTAAACCAAACAACCAAAGCCTGCTGGGATTTTGACAGAAATTGCATTGACCATATAGGTCAATCTGGAGGAAAGTGGCAACTTAACAATAATGGGTTTTCTAATCTATGAATGCTGAATGTTTCTCATATATTTAGATCTTTAGTTTCTCTCAGCAATGTTCTGTAGCCTTCTAGGTAAAGATCTTAGTACCTTTTTGGTTAAATTGACTCTTAAATATTTTATTGTTTTCAATGCTATTGTGAAGAAATAGTCTCCTTAAACTTATTTTTGGAATGTGTTTCTAGTATCTTTGTATCTAGTACACAACTGATTTTTTTTAAGTTTTTTTTATTTATTTATTTGACAGACAGAGATCACACAAGTAGGCAGAGAGGCAGGCAGAGAGGGGAGGGGAGAAGCAGGCTCCCTGCCGAGCAGAGAGCCCGATGCGGGACTCGATCCCAGGACCCTGGGATCATGACCTGAGCCGAAGGCAGCAGCTTAACCCACTGAGCCACCCAGGCGTCCCCACAATTGATTTTTTAATATTAATTTGTATTCTATAACTTTGTGAACTTGTTTTTAAGTTCTAAAAGGTATTTGGGTATATGTGTATATGTGTGGATTTCTTAGGATTTTCTAAATACAGGATCATGTCATCTACAAATAAAGACAGTTTTGTTTCTTCCATTCCAAGCTGCATGCCTTTTGTTCCTTTTTTTTCCCCCCTTCTTTTTTCTCTTGCCCTTGCTACAATCTTTAGAATAATGTTGAATAGAAGCCTTAAGAGCAGGCATCCTTGCTTTGTTTCCAAACTAGGGGGCAAGGCATTCAATATTTTACCATTAAGATGACATTAGCTATAGATTTTTCAGATGCCCTTTATCAGGTTAAGAAAATACCTAAGAGTTCTATTCCTATATTGTTCAGTTTTTAATCAGGGATGGGTGTTGGGTTTTGTTAAATGTTTTTTCTGTGTCTGAGATTATTGTTTTTTCTCCTTTATTAATCTGATGTATACAGTATGTGATTTTCAGATGTTAAATCAACCTAAATAATGGCTGTTTAATGTTATTTATGATATATGCTGCTTGATGATGTCCCACAGTTTCTGAGGTTCTGTTCAATTTTTTCATTCTTTTTTCTCTGTTTTTCTTTTGATCCATCTTAAAGTTCATGGATTCTTTCTTCTGCCATCTCAAACCTGTTGTTGAAAACTCTAGTGAATTTTTCATTTCAGTAATTCTTATTTATAGTATTTCTACTTGATCTTCTAAATAATTCTTATTTCCTCAATGAGAGTCTCTATTTCTTGAATTAGTGTCATTATGTTTTTCTTTAGTTCTTAAACGTGGCTCCTTACATTACTTGGAAGCTTTTTATTATAGCTGCTTTGAAGTTTTTGTCTGCTAAGTCCAACAACATCTGGGCCCACATTTTTTTCTACTCAGTATTGGTAAATCTTTCCTTTCTCTTCATATCTTATAATTTTTTTTGTTAAAAACTGGAATTTAAGATACTATAGTATAATAACTCTGGATTTTGATGTTCCTCTCTCAGAGTTGTTGTTGCTGTTCTTCTGCTATGAATTTGCCTAGATTAAATCTGCGGAATTGATTTCCCCGTGGCATGTGGTTCTTTGTGTCTCTCTCTGACTTCCTAGGAGTCACACTTGTGTCTGCATAGCTTAGTCAATTATTGATTAGTAATTGTGCTCAAACACAAGAAGCCAATAAAGCTTTTATGTTGCCAATGGAGCTGTGTTTGGGTTGGGGAGCTCATTCAAAGCTCAAGCAGTTCTCAAGTCTGCCTTGGCATTTACTTTCTGCCAGACCCTTTTGCATCTCCTCTGTATACGTGCAGAATTCCATGAGCAGCAAGGGATGTATAGATATCTTGGGCCCTCTCTGGTCTCTCATGCAGATGTATAAAGCCTGTTGATCAGCCAGGAAAATATTCTGGCTTCTCAGGTCTCCTTTCACTGTATCATTTCCCAAATCTCCTTGGTAAATTTCTGGCTAGCCTGTTGGTTTGTTGTTGACCCCACACAAGACTGTAACCTCAGGCTTACTAAGCTACTAGCTAGCATTTCCTATTTGTTTGCCACCAAGATGTCTACTGTTATTTACAATGCCTGTGGACATAGGGTTTTTCACATTCCACTTAAAACCAAGTGAGGCCATTCTTCCAAGGAAACTGCTGGTTTCATGGCTTTCCTCATCATTCTAGAACTACTATGTTGACTGAGCCTGAAGGTGGGGCATGGCAGCAGCTCCAGACAGAACACCACAAAATCCTACTTTTCTTACCTGAAGTCCACTAGTTTTTCCATGAATAAATGCTTTTCAATTTGTTGAGTGCTTTTGGTCAATTTCCAGAGTGCTAAAATTGCCCTTTTTGATGCTTTTGTCTAGTCTCACTGTTGCTTTTTGAAAACAATGTCCAGCTCTCATTCTGCCATATTGGTAGTGTGCCTTTAAAGCTATTTTTAATCCCTCTGTTTCCTCCTGTCATACTCAGCTGGTCAACAAGTCCTGCTTATTCTTTTCATGCAGTATGTCTCTGGGAGAGATGTTGTTTTTCTTGCCATTTTTAGAGACACACCCATCAAGATAACCAGTACGCATTCATTCCTGAACTACCATGACAGAAGCTTTCGTCCCCACCACAGTCACTTCTGCATCTAGCCACTACATTGATCTTATAGACACCAGATAATCATATCCCTTGTTACTGACTGAAGAATGGTTCTCTGCTGCAGAAACATAAAATTCATGCTGCTTAACCTGTCAAAATGTACTCAACTGCTTTGATCTTACACAACATCATTTATTCCTGGAGCTCCCGCCAAGTTAAGTTTTTCTTTCCCCACATATCCCTTTGCCAATTTCCATGTTTCTAATTTTTTCATGTTGTTCCCCTATGTGGAGAGCCCTTGTGATTTGTCTTTCAATTTTGGGTTCATCAGTTCCTAGAAGAAGCTAACTGAGGTGAACTCTTCTACTCTTGATCATTTCTGTATTCCATAGCTTTTCAATATTCATACATATGTATAGATTTTGTAAACACTTCTGACACTAATCATGTCAGCTTGCAATCAATCCTCAATTGTTTCTATATGTGTTTTGTTTTTTCTCCAATATTTTTTCCTTTTACATGGATTTTATTTTTAAAAGCACTTTAGATTCACAGTAAAATTGAACAGAAAATACAGAGAGTTCCCATAGAGCCCATCTCCAACTTTTGATCATACTCAATTTGAGGGCTTTCCCAGTTTACAAAATTGGAAATACTTCTTACTGTTTCCCACAGTGATGGACATGCTTAGTACCTGATTGCTGAACTAATAAAATGCTTCTTCATTTCCTAGGGAAATTTTAAAAAATCTTAAGAAAAATGATCACTTTAGGATGTCTCTATGCCTCCCCCCCAAAGAACTTAACTCTTACATATACCTCTGAAAGAAGTGATATTTAACATTTTTAATAATTGTGTGTGGCATGAATACCAATGAAATCAGATAACAAAACAGTCCTGAAAACTCCTGTTGTCCCAAGAAATGATCCATTATAACATTCCTAGATCATGAAGAGGTCCTACAGGTCCTAGACATGAGGCCATGATGGTAGGGGGTGGAATATGGGGCAGTAGCTACTTATCAAGTAGTATGAAAGCATTTAAACCATTAATGTACATATGCACAACTATATCAGAGGACACAAACTGAACATCAGTCCCACCAATAAGTCAACTGATATTCTCTGGATTTTATAATGACTGTAGAATATAATATCGATAAAATGGACTTCTGTCAATCATAAGCACTTTTCGTTTTGGAGGGCAATATGAGAACAATGAGTCTCTGTAATGCAAGGTGCAGAGAAGGACACACAACAGTCAGAAACCAATGTCAAGGGTCAGTTAGGCAGTACAAGACCAAACAGAACAAAAATACTAGTAGGCCAAGACAAACCAACAGACCAGACAGGAGCTAAATCGCCATGTGTCAGAGTTCAAGGTTCAGCCAAAAAGACAGTAAGGATCCGCTAGGTAAGGAAACCAGCAAACAGTGACCTAAAAGCAGAAATGTATCTGCAATATGGAAACTGCAACCAAGCAACTCTGTCCAAGAGCTGAAAAATCTGTTGTGTTTTCTCCTACAGCAAGAACCTATGTGAAGGCATGGCCTCTCTCTCTGCAAAAGAGGTTAGTGAACCAAGCAGGAAGCCTACTGGCGTATTAGTCTTTCAGAGTGAGAAATTTAAGCGTGGGTCTTGGTAGAATGGTGCCACTTCTTGCTGAAGGTACCAGGTTTGCTGGTAGCACACCATTGGATTGCCTAGCAAAGATAATGGACATTTTTTATCACTAGTTGACCCTTACTAATTTCAGATATGTTAAATATTTGAGGGCTTAAAACTATCTTCAAATTCTTTCATCAGAGGATGCAAAAAGAAGCAAATTAACTAAAGGCTATTTTAAAAATATGTGATCTGAAAAGGCATTAGCTGCCAACTTAGAAATAAAGAGAGCGGACTAAATAATGATTAGCAATGAAAGAATAAAACTGAATATTCTGAAAAATAACTAGTTTGTCTAAAAAAGAATTTTGGAAATGGGGAGAGGCATGACTTAATTGAAGGTGTGTTACTAAGAGAGAGGTTTCTGTTTTTCAGTTTTAAATAGTATAATAAATCATACATAACACCATAATGTGAGTTTACGAGGAAGGTAATACTCTTTAGGTAGTAAAAGTGACCTCCAGTGGGCAATAACGCTCTCAACTCTGTGGCCTAGGGAGCTATATTCCATTGATCGTCACTTTTAAAAAGTCTATATATGCAACAGTTTTCCACTATAACTTTCACATCCATTTACTCAATTATATACATATGGTATTTATTGTTTAAATAATGTATCTGGTTATGATTCATTAGTATGAACTGTTAACAGAAAGGTTTGTGGGATATGTCCCCAATGATCTTCAAATAAACTTCAAATATACTGATCTACAGAACAGTAGAAATATTAAGTTCCTACTTAAATACTGTAAAATTAGAACACTGAATTAAAAATTAAGGAACTACTGACACGGGGTATGTATGTAGGTCCCAAACTGAACAGAACTTATTAGGGAGAAAAATCTAGAAAATACTTTGGTTTTATACTTAAATTTGTTGAGATCATGAACATGAAGTTATCTTCAAAGGAGTAATCTCTTTTGAAACACTGAGCTACAGGTAAGTTGGGATATGGATCAAATAACCACCCTAAAAATCATTTTTAGTGTAGTTGAGAAAAGTCGGGTTTTCTTGACTGAAACAGAAATTTCACACTTTCTGTTGATTAAAATAGCTGTTATTCATCACTTCAGGAAAAAGTGGGAGAAAGAAAGCAGTAAGTTAAGTTCCTGGGTTTTGACTATAGTCCAAAATTATTTTATAGGTCAAGTTAATAAGTCACTTGTGTGCACAACATCACTGGATGTATGCAATCTCTTAGAAATGTGGTCATGCTATACTAAGCATAAATGAAATCATGAGTCAGTTATAACATACGTAATATTTAGTCTTACCACTACCTTCCCCTATAACTCACTGTTGGTTCTAGAAACTGCTTACACATCTGAAATGAAAGAAGTGAAAGATCACTACAGAAACAAGAGAATATTCACCACTATTAAAAAAAAAAAAAGTCCAACTATGATTTCTAAATGGGATTTCAAAAAGAGACAAAAGTAACCTTTGCTACAAACTTTCTTCCAATGCTCTGATGAATGTTGATGTGGAAAAACTTATTATTCCCTTAGAGAATAAAATTGATCTCCATTGTAGAGTAAATAAATCCAAAATTCGCAATCAAGTCTAACTGTGCTATAATATGGGAAGTATTTCCAGAAAACTGGCTTTCTAAAAGAGAATGAACTCTGAGTGACCATGTATAAAACAACCATTTGATACAAATTCAGAAAGTGAATGCCTAATGTTTCTTTCTTCTACTCCAGGAATTAGACCAACAAATTTTTTTCTGTAAAGGGGCAAGATGGTAAGTCTTTCAGGCTTTGCAGGCAATAAGGTCTCTTTCATAACCACCCATCTCCAATGCTGTGGAGTGAAAGTGGCCACAGATAATACCTGAATGAATGGGCATGACTATGTCCCAGTCAAACTTCATTTATAGACACTAAAATTTGAATTCCATATAATCCTCACATGTCATGAAATATTACTCTTCTTTTGACTTTTTGCCATCATTTCAAAATCTGAAAACCATTCTTAATTCAGATGGTAGGCAGGACTTGGCCTGCAGGCCATAGTTTGCTGACTCCTATTCTAGCCCACCGATGAGTAATTAACTCTTAAGAGTTAAGACTTCCTTCTGAAATGTTTTCTTTGAAGATATAACTGAATTTATAACTATGTATGGTGATACATGTTAACTAAACTTACTGTGGCACTCATTTCACATAAAATGTTGTACACTTAAAACTAATGCAATGTTATATGTCAATTATATCTCAATTAAAGAAAACCTAAAAACAGAAACAAAATACTATGTGAACTATTGGGCTAATTACTGAACTATAAAATGCAAAGAAATAAAGATATTAAATTCCTTAACTATAATATATATTTGTGTAAAATGAGAATTTCATATAACAAAGTTAAAAGTCAGAAGGAGAAATTTTAGTCATATAATCATGAGATATGTTTCAAGTAGAGGAGATATTTTGAAATAACTCAATATGAAAAAACATCAGTAAATATGAAAGCAATTTCTCAAAGCAAACATTAAAGTTGATGTGCCTTTCTAATATCTCTCTTAGCACCTATTTCATAAAAAGTAAATGGAAATCAAGTTATGTTTTGAATTCTGGCAGCTGAAGGACCTTGCAGAAGTTGCCAATGGCAATGATTATACCCTTTCTGTTGAAACCCCCCTCCCCACCCCACTCCACACACACTGCATTCAGCTGTGGCTTGCTATGTGTGGCAAGTGTAACAGCTGAAGTTCAAAACCCGTATTGAATCTATGTAAAACAAAGAATGCCACAACCCTATATAGATACCCTAGGATGATGATGACATGGGGTCTATTATTATCCAATGCCACTTATATATGCCCTTATTATATTAGTACAAAACTTTATTTGTCTTAGGTTCAAACCTATGAAGTTCATCCCTCTTTAGATTCTGAGGACTTCAGTCCCCAAGGACATTTTTCAGTGAATATTGACTTGTATGTTACACTATGGAATCCTAGAATCAGGAGGCAGGCCCTTAAACTTGAAGACCCTGAGAAGGTTGTAGGTGTATACATGATAGGTTAGACAAGTTAGAGGATACAAACACAAATTCATGGAAATATGTGATGGATTCTTAAAGACAGTTATATATACTCAGGGTATGTAAATACTCTGAGGTCAACATATGCAAGTCCCAGAATGCTTTCACAAATAATGTCCTTATAAGGCCATCACGAGAGAAAATATACTGGGTCAAAGATTGTATTTCTCTCACTAATCCTACCAAATCCAAGTTATTCTCATTTTCTTCAATATTCAATTCTAATCTATTAACATGAATTGAGTGTCTTTTATGTGCCAGAGCACAGGCATGGAGAATATTAAGGTGAATGAGACACTGCCCTGTACCTCACAGAAGTCACTGCCTAATGAGTCGATCAATACAAAAAACAATGGGAAGACAGTTTGATCAGTGTAACAGTGGAATAATGTAGAAAGTAGGTTTGGGGAAGGCCTGTTGACTGGAGTGACAGCTTGGTTGGATCTGACAGATATAACAAAGTTCCTCTTATGAGCAAGGACAGAATGGCCCAAACAGAGGGAAGATATAGAAACAAAGATACAGATGCAAGCAAGCATGAGATATGGAAACTCAAAAGTGCCAGAACATGAAGTGTGGGTATAAGTTAGGTACAGGGCAAATGGTGAAGGATGAGATTAGAGATAAAGGTAGGGACAAAATCATAATGCCCACAGACCTGCACTATGCCAAACACATGTGGCTACTGAGCACCTGAAGTGTGGCTCATCCAAAATGAGATATATGAAGAAAGATTAAATACCTCAATAATTTTAGAAGCTGATTATATGTTGAAGTGATACTTTAGATATATTGGGTTAAATTACATATATGTATTAAATTATATATTATATATATATATCCAATATACCCAAAATCTATATTTAAAATATATATTAAATATATAGTAAATATATTTAATGTAAATTTTAAGATTTTATTTATTTGAGAGAGAGAATGAGAGAGAGAGAGAGCATGAGAGAGGAAACGTCAGAGGGAGAAGCAGACTCCCCACTTAGCAGGCAGCCCAATGCAGGACTTGACCCAAGCCAAAGGCAGTCACTCAACCAATTGATCCACCCAGGTGCCCCTAAATAAAATATATTAAGATAAAGTTTACCTGTTTTTTTAAAAGTTTTTTAATGGGTTTACTAGAAAATTTAAAATTGTATTTATGGCATCTAATTCCTCATTTAAACTCATGGTGATCTTGAGGCATCTGGGTAGCTCAGCTGGTTAGGCAGCAGACTCTTGATTTTGGCTTTGTCATGATCTTGATTCAGGACATGATCTCAATGTCCTGGGATGGAGCCCCAGGTCATCAAGCTCTGCGCTCACTAGGGAGTCTGCTTCAGGCTTCTTTCTCTCTCTCCCTCTGTCCCTCCTCCTACTTGCTTGCTCTCTCTTTCAAATACTTAAGTCTTAAAAAACAAACTAACATTGCCAATTTGAATACCTTTTATTTCTTTTTGTTGTCTAATTGCTGTTGCTAGGACTTCTAGTACTATGTTGAACAAGAGTGGTGAGAGTGGGCATCCCTGTTGTGTTCCTGATCTCAGTGGGAAGGCTGTCAGTTTTCCCCATTGAGGATGATATTCGCTGTGGGTTTTTCACAGATTTTATGAAGTTGAGGAATGTTCCTTCTATCCCTATAGTTTGAAGCGTTTTAATCAGGAACAGATGCTGTATCTTGTCAAATGCTTTTTCTGTATCAATGGAGAGGACCATGTGGTTCTTCTCTCTCTTCTCTTATTGATTTGTTCTATCACATTGATTGATTTGCCGATGTTGAACCACACTTGCATCCCATGGATAAATCCCACCTGGTCATGGTGGATAATCTTTTTAATGTACTATTGGATCATTAAGAATCTTGGCATCCATATTCATCAGGGATATTGGTCTGAAATTCTCCTTTTTGGTGGGGTCTTTGCCTAGTTTGGGGATCAGGGTAATGCTGGCTTCATAAAAAGAGTCTGGAAGTTTTCCTTCTGTTTCTATTTTCTGAAACAGCTTCAGGAGAATAGGTATTATTTCTTCTTTGAATGTTTGATAGAATTCTCCAGGGAAACCATCAGGTCCTAGGCTCTTGTTTTTTGGGAGGTTTTTGATCACTGTCTCAATCTCGTTACTAGATATTGGTCTATTCAGGTTGTCAATTTCTCCCTGTTTCAGTTTTGGAGGTTTATAGGTTTCCAGGAATGCATCCATTTCATCTAGGCTGCTTAACTTATTGGCATATAACTGTTGATAATAATTTCTGATGATTGCTTCTATTTCCTTAGTGTTAGTCATGATCTCTCCCTTTTCACTCATAATTTTATTAATTTGGGTCCTCTCTCTTTTCTTTTGGATTAGTTTGGCCAATGATTTATCAATCTTATTGATTCTTTCAAAAAACCAGCTTCTAGTTTTATTGATGTGTTCTACTGTATCTCTGGTTTCTATCTATTGATCTTCCATTGATGTCTACTCTAATGTTGATTATTCCCCTTCTTGTATGTGGGGTTGGCTTAATTGGTTGTTGATTCTCTAGTTCTTTAAGGTGTAAAGGTGTAAAGAGAGCTGGTGTATTAGACCAGTGGAAGAGAGTAGAGAGCCCAGATATGGACCCTCAACTCTATGGTCAAATAATCTTCAACAAAGCAGGAAAAAATATACAGTAGAAAAAAGACAGTCTTGGGGCATCTGGGTGGCTCAGTCATTAAGCGTCTGCCTTCAGCTCAGGTCATGATCCCAGAGTCCTGGGATCAAGCCCCATATCGGGCTCCCGGCTCTGTGGGAAGCCTGCTTCTCCCTCTCCCACCCCCCCTTGCTTGTGTTCCCTCTCTCACTGTGTCTTTATCTCTGTCAAATAAATAAATAAATAAAATCTTAAAAAAAAAAAAAAGACAGTCTCTTCAATAAATGGTGCTGGGAAAATTGGACAGCTACATGTAGAAGAATGAAACTCGACCATTCTCTTATACCATACACAAAGATAAACTCAAAATGGATAAAAGACTTCAACGTAAGGCAGAAATCTATCAAAATACTAGAGGAGAACATAGGCAGTAATCTCTTCAACATCGGCCACAGCAACTTCTTTCAAGATATGTCTCCAAAGGCAAGGGAAACAAAAGCAAAAATGAACTTTTGGGACTTCATCAAGATCAAAAGCTTCTGCACAGCAAAGGAAACAGTCAATAAAACAAAGAGGTAACCCGCGGAGTGGGAGAACATATTCGCAAATGACACCACAGACGAAGGGCTGATATCCAAGATCTATAAAGAACGCCTCAAACTCAACACATGCAAAACAGATAGTCACATCAAAAAATGGGCAGAAGGGACGCCTGGGTGGCTCAGTTGGTTAAGCAGCTGCCTTCGGCTCAGGTCATGATCCCAGCGTCCTGGGATCGAGTCCCACATTGGGCTCCTTGCTCAGCAGGGAGCCTGCTTCTCCCTCTGCCTCTGCCTGCCACTCTGCCTGTGCTCTCTCTCTCTCTCTCTCTCTAACAAACAAATAAATAAAATCTTTAAAAAAAATTATAAAAAAAGAATGGGCAGAAGACATGAACAGACAGTTCTCCAAAGAAGACATACAAATGGCTAACAGACACAAGAAAAACTGTTCATCATCATCATCATCCTTTCAACTCCCATCAGGGAGATTCAAATCAAAATCACACTGAGATACCACCTTATACCAGTTAGAATGGCCAAAATTAACAAGACAGTAAACAACAAGTACTGGAGAGGATGTGGAGAAAGGGGAACCCTCTTACACTGTTGGTGGGAATGCAAGTTGGTGCCACTTTGGAAAACAGTGTGGAGATTCCTTAAGAAATTAAAAATAGAGCTACCCTATGACCCTGCAATTACACTACTAGGTATTTACCCCAAAGATACAGATGTAGTGAAAAGAGGGGCCATCTGTACCCTAATGTTCATAGCAGAAATGGCCACTGTCACCAACTGTGGAAAGAACCAAGATGCCCTTCAATGGACAAATGGATAAAGAAGATATGGTCCATATATACAATGGAGTATTATGCCTCCATTAGAAAGGATGAATACCCAACTTTCGTATCAACATGGATGGGACTGGAGGAGATTATGCTGATAAGTCAAGCAGAGAGAGTCAATTATCATATGGCTTCACTTACTTGTGGAACTAAGGAATAACAGAGAGGACATTGGGAGATGGAGAGGAGAAGCGATTTGGGGGAAATCAGAGGGGAAGACGAACCATGAGAGACTGTGGACTCTGAGAAACAAACTGAGGGTTTTGGAGGGTCGGGGGTTGGATGAGCCTGCTGGTGGGTATTATGGAGGGAATGTATTGCATGGAGCCCTGGCTGTGGTGCCTAAGCAGTGAATGCTGGGACACTGAAAAGAAATAAAATAAAACGAAGAACAAACAAACAAAAAACTCACAATGATCTTGGGGCACCTGGCTGGATCAGTCAGTATAGTTTGTGACTCTTGAGCTTGGGGTTATGAGTTCAAGCCCCACGTTGGGCGATTACTTAAAAAATAAAATCTTTAAAAAAGAAAAATAAACTCATAATGATCTCATTTCTCCTGCCAGTGACTCATTTAGAGATGGGGTTGTGAATGACCCAATCCAAGCCTGTGCCATGAAGGAAAGATGGCTGAAGGAGTTCCTGATATAGATGTCTTAGCCCCTAAAAGGAGTTCTCTCATTTTCTTTTAAATGTGGCTACACTCCCAGTGACACAGAGAACGACTGTGACCATCTCTCCATGAGCCAGAGGATGAAGCAGAGCTAAGAAATGGAATAAACTGAGTCCTTACTGACATCACTGAGCTACTTTATCAACCACCCCTGGAGTTCACTCTTCCTGTGAATTTCCTGTTACGGAAGATAACAAGTTTCCTTATTGTTTAAGCCAGTATGAGTCAGGCTTTCTGTTACTTGTAGCCAAAAGGATCCTAGCTGACACATTTCATTAAGCTACAATTACCTCAAGGGAAAGGGACTATATGCACTATCATTTAAGACCATTTAGTACCACAAAAGTTCTGTAGATAGTCTATAATGAATCCATGTATTATCATTCTGATAGTATATATTTAATATGTGTGAAGGCTTTTTCTTACTCAGTTTTAAATTATTGTATCACTGTAAGACATTATGGAATAATTACTAAGGAAAGAGATTTTTAATTAGAACAAAAAAACTATGAGCAGAATTTAACTAATCAAAAGTAGAACAGAAATAACCATTAGATTGGTAACTTGTTACTCTTCGTGGTTGCCCTTTCACTGAGAGTTCCGCCTTGAATTCCAGTCAAAGCACACACACGCAGGGAACAACTGCACTTGCTCTTCTGCACGTAAACTCTTACAGGTAATGTAGCACATGAAGCATATACAAACACTATAGTTTATACCTCATAGAATTATTACGAGAATTAAGCAAGAGAATGGATGTAGATCCTAGGACAGTATCTAGTACACAGTAAATACATTTAATATAAATGTGGTTCCTGTTTTCTGTTGAAGAATTTTTCATTTCATAAATTCTAAATACTGTGCTAAGTATGCACCACCCTTTATATCATAATTTCATTTTATGTTGACTAGAAGTCAGATTAGAGCAAATAGTAATTTACATATGTCACACTTCATGGGCGAGTTAGTGCTTGGTTTAGGTGGCTGATTTATTCTTTTTTTTTTTATATGAAGCAAGTGAGTTCCAAAGCTAACCTGAACAAAATGAGGTAGGCAGTGGTAAAACTATTAACTAGACATTAGCTTGCAGTATTTGAACAAATCTATGTCTACTTACCCAGTATAGTTCAGACTGTGAGATTAATAATGCAGTCTAAATAAAGGTGAATTTTAAAAAATGAAAAGACAGGGAAGGAAGTTTATGATTTTGAGGGTACTTAGAAGGTGACTGATATAAGTTAACAGACACAGAAGAGTCAGCAGTGCTCAGTAACATCCAAGGGTGATGAAGAAAGATGTAGAAAATGTCAGGCCAGAAGAGAGAGGAAAGAATATTTGGTGAATTATATCAAACTAGAAGATTCCGAAAACCTTTCTGTGCTATTACAAAGGATTTTGCTTTTAATAATTAACCACTAACCAATATAATTTCCAAATAGGAACTACTGAAAAACATGGAGGAAAACCACCACTAGCTTCATCTTACCAAATAAATGCGCTCTTTGCTCCACTAATGAATAAGGAGGACTGCTCGTCACTGAAACCACCATATGATCTGCAGATTTTAAATTTCACAGGATGATTACCCTCCCGAAGACTACATTAAGTTAGTTATCTAGCTTATTACGAGGACTAGAAGAAGGCAGTTACCTTTGTATGCTCTAGTAGCTAGTGCAATATTTCCAGAGTTATTAAGTCAACAATGTTTGCTAAAAAATATTTGAAAAAAAATCACTATCTGGAATTTAAACTGTTTTTATTCTAGACAGTTAAACATTCTAAACTAATGTAAATGTATATTTGCTGTGATCAATAAAGCAAACATACATAGACCATTTCCACCCAGGCACCACAGGGACTCCCAGGCAGCAACCAGCCTGAATGACTGTCCACTGCCTGGATGAGAGTTCAGAGTTTCCAAATGGGATACACTACAGATCATTTCTCTGAAGTCAGGCAGGCTTAGACCACTTTTTGGAGATTAATAATAATCCTGCGAGCCCGAAGCAGACCTTACCTAACCACTAACATTCAGAGAAGCTCTAAATCAGGCTGTAAGTTTAATTTAGTGCATTCTAAGGTGGGTCCAACATTTTCAGAAAATGCAGGAAAGAAAAGGGTATGTCATGTTTCTACATTTCTCTGGGGCCAATTCTGTATATGGGTCACTGATAAAGGAATAAATCTGGATTTTTTTAAAGTTAGGTTTTTTTTTTAATTAAAAAAAATTTTTTTTTATTTGTCAGAGAGAGAGCGAGCACAGGCAGAGTGGTAGACAGAGGCAGAGGGAGAAGCAGGCTCCCTGCTGAGCAAGGAGCCCGAGGTGGGACTCGATCCCAGGACGCTGGGATCATGACCTGAGCCAAAGGCAGCTGCTTAACCAACTGAGCCACCCAGGCGTCCCTAAAGTTAGGTTTATTGAGGTATAATCTAAATACAATAAAATGTACCCTTTTCAGCATACAGTTCAGTAAGTTTAATAAATGCATACAGTCATGTTCTACCACCACAATCAAGCTATAGCACATTTCCATCACCCCCCAAAATTGTTGTGACAATTTATGGTCAATCCCTCCTCAGGCCCCAGGAACCAATGATCTGTTTTCTATCTCTATCATTCTGCCTTCTCCAGAAGGTCATACACATTGCATCTACAGTATGGAGCCTTTTGAGTCTGGTTTCTTTCATGTCATGATACAACTGGCAACGAAGCCAATGAGACTGGGATACTGAGTGGAAAGGAGAGTGGTAGGAATTGCAATTGGAGCAGCAGAGAAAGCCAAATCACATAGGGACGTACATGCCGTAACAAAAATTCTGGATTTAGAGTAGGTGTGATAGAGTAGGTGTGATGGGAAGCCACTGGAAGGTTCCAAACAGCTGAATAATGTGATCTAAGTTAAAATAATTTTGGCTACTGTGTGGAACAGGAGTAGAAAGAAGGACGCTAGTGTAACGACTACTGCAGTTGTCTGGGTTAAACATGATAGGGGGTGCCTGGATGGTCAGTCAGTACAGCTGGTACAGTCAGCACATGAGACTCTTGATCTTGGAGGTGTTAAGTTCAAGCTCCATGTTGGGTGTAGTGATTACTTAAAAATAAAACCTTAAAAAAAAAAAACATAATAGTGACTACAATGGCAACACTGGAGGTAGTGGAAAGTGGTCTGGTGACAGGTGCAATTCAGAGGAAGGGATACTGGAACTGGATGCAGCATTTGAGGAAAGAGGAGGCAAAGATGCTCCAAGGAGCTTGGCTTGAGCAACAAGGTAGATGGAGGTGTCACCTACCAGGATGGGTAACAGGAAAAGACAGGGGAAGAGGGAGAGGCAGGTTTGGTGGAGGGAGGCGGGAGAATCGGGAGTTCCATACATTTGGACGTCATCAGCATACAGATGATACTGCATCTCTCTCCTCCATTCTGTAGATCTGTATGGACCTTTGATAGAGATATTTTTAACAGTCCTTGTCCTTTTACTCCTTAACACATGAGCAAATACACTGGATAATATATTTACTCTTTACTTCACTGAGTTCCTGGAGTTAAATCTAAAAACATGATGTAAACTGTACATGTTCAAGGCTAGGCAGTTCTTCCATTTCCCACCTTCATTTTCTACATAGGTAAGAACCTCGTGAGTTTTGTAAGAAGGATTGCCTCTAAATTTTATGTATACTTTTTCTAAAATACTTATGGTTTGCTCAACTGCATTGGCTCAAATTAGTTAAGAATAGAAAACATTTTGTAAATGGTCGTCATTTTTCTTGCTTTAAAATATTTTCTGGTATTTACTGATTAATAGGTGAAGAAGCATTTAGTGGTTCACCCTTTCCGACTTACGAGATCAAGTTTATGCTTTTGGTATGGTGAAGAAGTACTTGTTGCTTAGACAGACCCTCAGTGTGAGGAAAGGGTAATGGCAACATAATGCAGAAACGCTGCAGGATGTGGAGCAGAGGTTCACTGTGTCTCCCTTCCTCAGGGAGCCCGATAACCCAAGTACAGGGAGGAGCATTGATCACGCCCCTACTTCCATTTGCACCTCGGAGGTTGCCAGAGTAGAGCATTTGGCAGACAGAATGACCACTCCAGTCACAGCTCCCTTCATTTATGCATCTAACCATCCATCTTCCATCCACCCACCTGACCATTATCAATGCCTTTCCTGAAAGTCCTTTTATTACCTTAAAATTTCATGCACGTTCATTATCTCCAATGCATTACCATTGAGTAAAACTGACATTCCAGATAGATCTAGTATAAGACCTCTATGTACAGTTGTACAGGTTATGTACTGAACACTTCATGGGTGTGTGGGGGGTTGGGGGGTTCTATTCCTGCTATAGGTCTTATGGATTTGGATAGCAGTAAAATGCCTTGAGGAAGAAGCATCTTTTTTTTTTTTTTTTTCTAATTTGTAAAGGTGCCATACGGACTAACACTAGCCCAGCACTTTGTATACGTGGCCACATGGACTGGGCATAAACCTGAACCAGCCTCATTATTTTACTCCTGAAGAAGCCAAGTTCCAAGAGGTACAGAGACAAGTTCCTATGGCTACTTCATGGCAAATCTAGGTTTGATCTCGGTCTCTATTCCTATCCCAGTGCTATTTTATAGCAACATGCTACGTCTGCTAACAGTGGGTTTGTTCTTCTCAGGTGTGTGGGTTTCTGAAGCACTTTCATTTCTTTGCTCGGCTGAAGGAGGAAACCTTTGTACGATGGTTATCTCATGCTGCTCTTGCATCTGTTTCTGCCATGAATGGATATAGAGGGATACAGCAGTAGCTAGACTTTTTGGTAAATATTCAAAGTAGTGAAGTTCTAGATTGCAAGCTCCACAACAGCAGGAACCACATCCAACATTCCTGTCATTTCTCCCGAATCTAGCATACAGCTAAGTTATTGTTTTATACAGGAAATGTATTCTGTAAGTTTGTTTAGGTCCCATCCCTCTACTGCTCCTGCATGCTTTCCTGCAGCAGGAGCGTATGTCAGGGCCAAAGTCGGAGAAGCACCGCAGTCATCTTAAAACTGCTTTCAAGGTCAATATGCTGTCAACTGCTTATTATTGGTTGGTTTCATTTAACCAGGAGCAGTAAGATCAGTCACAGAATCATAAAATAGTAGCACTGGAATGGGTCTTGTAAGTCATCTAACCAACTCCCTTATATAACATTCTAGAAAACAGGGTCCTAAAGAGAGGCAGAATCTACTCAGGTAGCTACATCTAACTTACACTTAACTATGGTTAGTTCCTAAAACTCAGGTTTTCTGCCTAATTAGCTGCTTTTTCCTAAACCCCACAATACCTTGCCATCAATCAACAAAACATGATTGGAAACCCCACAATGCCTGAAACATTATGAACTGGACAGGTGTGCCCTTAAGAATGTCTTTTTTGAGTTGGACAATAAATCGTGTGTTTGAGAAGATACACTACTATGTTCTTTCATTCTTTTCATGCAAGGGTACTCCCCAGAGAGAAGGAAAAAAAAATTAGTCAGGCAAGACTATAAGAAACTCTCAAATTTACTAAGAAATGGATATAAATGTGGGTGCCCACTGTTATGCATGTGAAGTTAATTTAGAAAGCACAGCTGGTTAATCAAACTGTAAACTGTGTGCATGTGTATTTATTTTGACTCCAAACTAGAAACTCTATGACCCATATCATTAGTTTAATCTAATCTGATGATTATTTTAGTTGAAAATATCTATTATCTTATAAGCAGGATGCATTTTTAAGCTGCTAAGTAAACAAAGGAATTTTGTTATTATTAAACAATATACTTTTCAGATTTTTAGCCTTATTTCAGAAATAAAGCTTTAAAAGTAGAAACAACACTGGTACATCATTTTTGTAATAGCCCAAATTATGGGAGTAAGTTGATGGTTCTGAAAGTTCAATTATTTTAAACACATTCTATAATACTCAACCCTCTTCAACAGAACTAAATGACTATAATACAGTGAGACTCCAGTGTTATCTAGTTTTGCTAACCCTGCTTCTTATACGTAATTATTAAAAATGAAGATAACTTGTAGGGCAATTATATCTTCTGTATAAGAGAATTCTATATTTAAGTTAACAATGAACTACAAACTAGAAGTCTAAAATAATTTAACTCTCCTAAGATACCAGTTTCCCAACACAAAAATTGTGGATTTTTCAAAATTCTAGCACATGGGGCTAGTGGATAATATACTAGGGATAGCAAAGCTATATGTGTGCATGTAGCTTCCATTTTAATGGTCTCTGATTTCTCAGCTGGGCCATAACGCAGCAAAATGGCAGTGGCATATTATACCTGGTCATGGCTGGCTTCAATGGAGCTTCCAATAGCATGGAAAGTCATCTGCACAGGGGCTAATGTCAGACAGGTCACACACTCTTTGCCACTTTGTCTATCACAGTAGTGAACCTATAACAGAACACATGCAATCTGCTGAACACCACTTGTAAGAGGGAGCCAGATGCAACAGGTCCTGTCCAAAGGCTCTAGATTTCCACAAGAATTCAAATAATTTATGCAGAACACACTTCAAATATTTAAAACCTTATCAGGACCTTACAGTACCTATGGAAAATCTATTAATACCATTTTAAGTACTTTTGAAGTTTTAAAAGAGTTGAAGAAACGCTTTATAAAATGTTTTACACTATTACAGCCAAAAGAAAAATTTACAATTAAGTGCTATACCTGTCCTTGTAAGTCCAGCTTTTCATAATGCATAATGCATAAAAGACTTGAGGATAAGCGTAAGGCAAAGTCCACTTGATTTCAATGGAATTTTGTCAACCTGAATTTTCACTCATCTTTGACTCTATGTCTGTGTGACTGCCATTTAATTGGTAGTGACATTCTTCTATTTCTACATTATAGTCCCTATAAAACCACTACTAAATATATATAGCTATCACTACATCATGTTTTGCTTGACATTTTGACATTACAATCAAATAGAATTAAACTAAAATGATTTCTAATGTGCAGACCAAAATAAAGTTACCATATTATTTTTCTTTTAGTTAAATAAAACCAACCATTATTAAAACCACATGTAAGACATTCCATATCAGAATTAGGGTAAATGGGGGTAAAGGGAAGTGTGAGTCCCTCTTCCCAGTGGGAAAATTTACATCCTCTCATTTATCTACTTTCACAAAAGTTCTTTCACGCAGCACTTATTTTAATTCTAAGCTAACAAAGTAAAAACAGCATTGCTTTTGTTATAAATTAATGAAACAAGCCTATAGAATGGAATTCCTACTAATTATATTATAGAGAAAATTGGTCTATTAGTTATCACTTGGCTCAACTTGTTAAATGTGTATAGGTCTAGGATAAAACCTTAGGTGAAAATCTTGAATTTGTGAGGAAGAAAATTAAAACACATATTAGTTCCCTGAAGCTTAATTCTGACTGCTATAATATCCTACATTATGTAATATACCTTTATTATAGATTATGGTTGATGTATATTTTGTCATGGAAAATAAACATCTGACTGAAAATGACAACAACATGGATCTTGGTCTAATAGTTTAATAATTGAACTTTTTTAAGCTGGTAGGGTTAAGATTTGCCACCAGTTTCCCTGAAGGTAGGGAAACTTAGAGTTTAAATTGAGGAAATATACAAAGCTTATTTCCAAAGTACTTTAGAGATTTTATTATAAAAATAGTTTCTCCAAGTTAACTTTGGGGGAAAAGTCTTGACAACAGTTCTAAATCACCACAGTATACCTCCTAAGCAAATTGAAAAGTCATTCAGTATATGTGAGTTCAAGCGTGTGGAAGTGTTGTTTACTATGCATCAGCTACATATAATGGGGAAAACGAAACTTATCACATAACAGGTTTATGCAAAAGCCAATAAATGGTGACACTGAAATAGCTATAGCTCACAGCCATTTATGGTACCATTAAAATATGATGTCGTATAGAGTGCTATTATAAAATGTGCTCTTTAAAATAAAACATAATCACCCTTTGACATCAACTGAAAGTCTGTATGAAAGACATGCCACTTCCCTAAATATCCAAATTGACAGTGAATACACTTCTTTGTTAGCCAATTTATTATAGTTCTATTCTTTCTTCTAGAGAAATGAAAATTACAAAGGACAGAAATACCACAAAACAATCCCAGTAGAAAATATAAACTCCAAACTGCATTAGCATCCATGGCTTAGATATTATTACTGAAAGAATTAACTTCCTCCTGGAAGCCTGCGATACCCTATGAAACACTGTGCCTCCCACAGACATTCAACATTGGTGACCACATATAACTCAAACAGAACAGATGAATGTAAAGGTGTAAGTCTGCACACAGCCGCAAATAAAATGTCAGAGGATCCAGTGAAAGTGACAGAGACTGCCAACTGTCCTCTAATATTCTTCCACAGTAATTCCTAGCTGACTACATGAATGCTCAGAATAAAGCTCACATTTCCCAGGCTCCTTAGTAGTTAAGACACCATGTGACTGAGGAGAAGGTAAATGAAAGAACTCTGGTAACAACTTTCTGGAAACCTAAAAAAAAGAGATTTTGAGTGTCTGCCTTTTGCTTCTTCTTGACTCATATTGTCAGCCCATTACTTGGGATATAGACGGACATTACCATCTCTGGCCAAAGGACAAGGGCTGAAACCTACAGATGGTAGGGTGGTGAGTAGACAGGAACCTGGGTCCCTGAAGACTCCATGGAACAGACCCATCACACTAAGTCTGGACTACAAGCTTACAGACCTTTCCATGAGAAAAGAATAAACATCTATTTTATTTAAGTCACTGGGCTTTTTAATCATTTAAAAAGAACCTAATCCCCATGGGACTTTCTCTACTGCCCTAGAATCAACACCAGGACCACAGCCAACAACAAAAGGAGAGCTAAGAGCTGCCAACATTTAGGCTAGGCCTTATTCCCAACTCCTTAGTAAGAGTCAGCAGAACTGATCCAACAATACACAGAAGAACTAGTAAGGGGGAAGTGATGGGGGGGAATCATTTGATTGTCACCCTTATGAGAAATATAGCATTTTCAATGAGTGGGGTAGCTCTAAGAAAAAAGTTAATACAGAGTGGGAGTACTTACATTCTGTCCCCTAGAAGAACCCATAGCCTTCCTCTGAAAAAAAATCTTGACAGAAATCAGTATGTGCCCCTGGCAGTTTGGAAACATAGAAAAAATAAAGAGATTAAGCTTGGAGATATCTGAGAGCTTGCTGAAGGAGTCTAGGCACACAGTGTGCCTGAAAACAAAACGAAAAAAAGGATGAAGGGAGATATGCTCACCCTACATATTCATGGCCCTTGGAGCCATGAGCCAAAGAGAAGTTCAACAGAAGCCAAAGGGATACTCAGGCCAAACAAAGAGACACCCACCAACAGACGGGGTCAGAGGCAAGGACCACTGGCAAAGTCCAATGGCTGTCCTTCAGGGACAAAGAAAACTGGAAAAAACTAAACGCTGCCTAAAGAAAATTATGAATGTCATCTACATGGAAACCAGAGTGGATGAAACCAGGTTAGGGCATCATCTCCCCCTATCCTGGTCCCCTTCCAGGCCTCCCAACACCAGTGCGGTAAGGCCACAAAATGAAACGGATGGAGTGTGATGAAGAGGTCTCAAAAGCCCCCACCCCACCGTCTATATTCAAAGACACTGGAATGAGAGGAAGGGAAAAAGAAATCAAGGTACACCCTCCCTCCTCCAAGTGTCTTGATCCAAACGGACTGGCTTGCAATGGCTGGGATCAGAGTTTGGCATTTTACCATGAACTAGACTGAATTTTTAAAACTAAACGTAAAAAGGAACATGAATGGGATATCTGACAGAGTACGGAGTAAAGTGGTGACTGGAAAAATATAAAATCATTCCATGTTTATACCTCCACTGTACTGAGGCTGCCCAATAAACCAGATAAAATTATGTGAAAAATGTAGGAAATTATTGATTGAGGACAATTCCAAATTAAACAAAAGGTAATAACCTACAGAGAAGAACCCTTAAGAGACAGTCACACTTCACACACCACTCCATCAGCCACTTGTAAAAACAAGTTTGATATGGCTCTGTTCAGTTTCATATTTTCTTCTTGGGCATAACAACATTAGAGTTCACAAAATTATGAATGTCAAAAAAATGATAATGTGCAAGTGACATTCTGAAATTCATCCTTCTACACAGAAAAATGCTTCCTATGATTCAAAGCATCAGCAGAAGCCAGAATTCTTAGGACTACTAGCCTGAAATAATTAGGGTAATAAAATCCCACTACCTCTTCAGAACTGACAGAGCAACACTTTCTGTCGCAACAGAGCAATGTGTTTCTACAAATGTGGCCCTAACAATTCCAGTATGCAGTGTCACAGGACCTTGATTTTGATTAGAGAAAACTGAATAAAGGTAATTTTAGAAGATTAAGAAAGTCATCTTCTATGTGTACTTTAAGATTTATTGTCTATAAATCCTATAATTTTGCCATCTTTGGTACTCTAAAATGTTAGCAACTGATCTTGATTTTTATAATGTTATAGCACTTGTTTTGGATTTATAACACTATCAAATACTGTAAATTGACATTTTGTTTCTTTTTTATTTATTTACAAAAATTATCCCATTAGAAGATGGGCTGAAAATTTCAATATATGTAAATTAAACAATGTGGCTATCTTTGAAATGTACAAATCTATAATAGTTTTTATTTTAAAATACGTTTTCTAGTTTTGACTTGTAATCACATAAACCCAGATGAGATGCTATAACTGTCCATTCCAATACTGATTTTGCCAGTCTAGAGATTTCTTTTTCCTGGGGAGGAAATACACATCACTTCAACCATTCATATAACTTAAGAAATAAAGAAAAATACTATAAGCCTTAGAATAATTTACATTAAAAGCTAGGTATGTAAATTTTTTCATGCCATTTTGAAAATATGAGAGAGCATCCAAGTGAAAATAATATCTATTCCAAAATAAGTTCAATCAAACCATTTCCTGCAGGGCTGAAATTCCTTGATGTTGCAGGACTACTAAATATTTTACTAATCTCAGCAGGAAACTGGTTAACTGCTTGCTGTCAGATGTTTTTAATGGTCACTCCCTGTGGGACAAAAGTGAGGAGGGTGTGAAAAAGACCTATGTTTAAAAAAGTTGCTCTTTAGATCACTAAGGAAAGATAAACACCTGTGCATTCATATGTGATACCTAGCATAATCGCTATAGCAAGAAAACATGTTTGATTAGCGCATCTCAGGTTTATGAACCATGGGGTCTACTGCAAAGAAGCAGGCAGAGATCCCCTTCTAGCTACTGCTTAGAAGCTCTGCACAGAGAAGAAAAGGCAGCAAGGAGCTAAAGAGTGACAGGTGTTAATACTGGAACTAAGAATAAGCATGCCAAAAACACACTTGACTTTTGCAGTCTGCAGTATGGAAGACCTGTATCTTTATTAACACCCAAAATAGCATTCTCTTGGCAAAATGTGAAACATTATTATTTGATAAATATTGCCCTAATAAATAGCTTAAGTTTATATTAAACATTCTTAACTACTTTTTTAGATCACTTGATGACATGTAAATCATCTTACTTATTTGGGTCAACTGTGGTCAACAGTAAAAAGCTACATTATGGGGGCACCTGGGTGGCTCAGTGGGTTAAAGCCTCTGCCTTCGGCTCAGGTCATGATCTCGGGGTCCTGGGATCGAGCCCTGAATCTGGCTCTGTGCTCAGTGGGGAGCCTGCTTCCCCCTCTCTCTCTGCCTGCCTCTCTGCCTACTTGTGATCTCTGTCAAATAAATAAATAAAATCTTTAAAAAAAAAAGCTACATTATATTAGTTCTATATTCAATTAAAGAATTAATTTATATGTAATAAATAAAGTCCACGAAAAGCACTTAGAACAATGTCTCTCATGGTTAGCATTAAAATATATATATTATACATTCTTATTACTATTGTAACACATCATAGTAATATAATAAAAGACATGACAAGATATATAATTATTAACAGTAATACTACATTAGGATAATGTCTGTCACTGACTTTCTCTCAAGTTTTTCCTGATCCTTTTCATAATTAAAATCAACCCCTTTGTAACTAAAATATAAACATATATTTAACATGTTCAGTCATGTACCTGCGTTTTAGCTGTTGGGAGTAATCTGTTTCATCCTGTATGTGATATGCTTGTCACATTAATGGCTCTAAAGGGGTAAGTGAATGAAGGAAATCACATTATAAAAACTGAGACTCAACTTATAATTATCTTTTCTCTCTTTCAGAAATTCTATGCTTAGGATAAGCCTTGAAAATTACATGCCTGTACTTGGTATAAATTTGGCAGAGATGTATAGATTTATGTCTAGTGTAAGTCACAGATTAAAAATTGCATAGCAAATGCAACAACAGATGTGTTATCAATATTGTCAAGGGAGATAATTGTATTCTTACTTTAAGGGATGAGCATGTATGACAAAAAATCCCAAGTCTTTTTTTTTTCACTTTTTAGTTTCTACTCACTATGCTAGTGGAAGTCTAAGGAAGAAGTCAATTAATTAGAAAGTAAATCATACACACACATAGTTATTTTAGTTTGACATCTCCATTGAAAAAAAAAAGCACTAGGTGATTTTCAACAGTCAATTTCATAGCTCCCAGAAAAGAATCTTCTGTCTTTTGTAATGTGCACTCATGCTTTGACATTCCCACACATAACCATTTATGTATTTATAACAAGACATGTTAAAATCTATAGGGCTTAAAACAAAATAGCTTTTTTTTTTTTTTTTTATGGTTAGAGAGAGAGCAAGCGAGCACAGGCAGAGGCAGAGGGAGAAGCAGGCTCCCTGCCGAGCAAGGAGCCCGATGTGGGACTCGATCCCAGGATGCTGGGATCATGACCTGAGCCAAAGGCAGCCGCTTAACCAACTGAGCCACCCAGGTGTCCCAAAACAGAATAGCTTTTTAACAAGAAAATTTTCTTCCAAGGTCAAAGGAAAATTACAGTTCATTTAGGCAGTCAGTATACCACTGAAGTTAAGCTAACACAATCTCCTCCCAACAGGGCCAACCAACTCTCTAATTTTCATGTATTAGAATTCTATTGTATTGCATTGAATATCACTTTAAAGATAAGACCTTACAAATCTTTTCATTATATACCAGTTTAATTTATAACAGCATTTAGTTATTTTTTTAATAAAAAATACTGGAATGTGTTGCTTTCTACTCAGGAATTACAGATTTTAGAAACATACTATATTTGTTTTCAAATATAATTACATTCATGATGCAAAGACCATTGTGACTTCTACTTTCAGACAAGATGAAACAGACATACATCTCCCTATTCTTCCTGCTAAGTACAAGTAAAAGCTCGGAATACTATATATACAACAAACGTGAGAGGATTCAGAAAGCAGGAAACAAGGAGGAAGAATCCAAGCTAGGGATTTCAAGACCCAGGAAACAACAGAATGGTGAATCCCTCTGTTTTCTCTTTGCCTCATGTATCCTGGACTGTATGCCAGAGAAGTTAGCAACATGGAAATGACAATGGATATAGAAAATAATAATAATAACAATAATAAAACCCCAAGAAAATTGGCTCGCTCTATCCAAAGGGCCAGAAAAAGAATAAATTAGCAAGACAGAAAACATTTAGATGATAACTGCCCTATTCCAACCAAACATCATGGAAAATATGGCAGACCCATCCCCACTCCCATCAGCAAAGACCAACTGCGGAGCTTAGACTTCTACCCTTGCCAGATGAATGAGGTGACCCAATTCCCCACCTAGGGTGGTGATAGAGAAGGCTGAAGGGGAGTCATAACTTTTATCCCTGCTGGATTCCTAGGCTTTTGTCTCAATCTAGTGATATTGAGGCATGCTATATCCTCTCACTGGGGTGGTCTCAGAAGCGGCATAGTGGAAGGCCAGGACTTTCACCACTTTGCAGTTATAACATACCCCCCTCTTCCTACCAGGGTGTCAACAGAACTCAGTGGAGAAAGTGAACTTCTACCCATGACAAGTAACAAGGTGGCACTCCAAGATCCCTAGTTGGTACAACAGGGGACTTAAAAAAACAGAAGTCATACATAAGACACAGAGACTTATTATACCTGAAACATCTAGGATTCAACAGAAAATCATTCATTATACCAAGAACCAGGATAATCTCAACTTGAAGAGAAAAGGCAATCATAAGATGCCAACACCAAGATGACATAGACGTTAGATTCATCTGACAAGTGTTTCAAAGAAGCCATTATAAAAATGCTTTTAAAAGCAATTACAGGACAAACCATAAGAGACTCTTAATGTTACAAAACAAACTGAGGGGGGCCGGGAGGAGGGGTAGGGATAGGGTGGTGGGGTTATGGATATTGGGGAAGGTATGTGCTATGGTGAGTGCTGTGAAGTGTGTAAACCTGGCGATTCACAGACCTGTAATCCTGGGGCTAATAATACATTACATGTTTATAAAAAAATTGTTTTAAAAAGCAATTATAGGGGTGCCTGGTTAAGTCGGTTAAGCGTCTGCCTTTGGCTCGGGTCGTGATCTTAGGGTCCTGGGATCAAGCCCCATGTTGGGTTCCGTGCTCAGCAGAAAGTCTGCTTCTCCCTCTCTCTCTGACCCTCCTCCCCGCTTATTCATTCTTTCTCTCTCTCTCTCTCTCTCAAAAAAAAAAAAAAAAAAAGCAATTATACACACACTTGAAACAAATGAAAAAATGTAGTCTCACAAAAGAAACAGAAGGCATAAGAACCAAACAGAAACTTTATAGCTGAAAAATAAAATAACCAAAATTTAAAACTAAGTAGAGAAAACAGAAAAAAGATTTAGTAAATTTGTAGATAGAAACATAGAAAATCCCCAACCTGGACAACAGAGAGAAAACAGATGGAGAAAAGTAAACAGAGCCACAGATATTTCCGGGACCATAATGAAACATCTAATATTTGTGTCATCAGAATCCCAGGAGGAGAAATGACAGTGACTGGGGCTAAAAAGAATCTGAAGAAATAATGGCTAAAATGTACTAAATTCTGGTAAAAGATACAAGCCTACAGTTTCAGAAGCGGGGCAAATCCCAAATAGAATAAATACAAAGACACAACATAATCAAACTTCTTAAAATTACAGACAAAGAATAAACTTAGAAGCAAGCAGGAAGAGAGAAACAACTCCTGACCTACAGAGATGGAACACTCTGAAAGCAGTGTCTCAGCAGAAACCATGGAGCCATCAGGAACTGGCAAATTTTTAGAGTGCTGAACAAACTGTCAACACAGAATTTTCTATTGAGCAAAAATATCCTTAAGGAATGAAGGGGAACCCAAAACAATCTCAAATGAATGAAAATTGAATATAAGTTGCCAACCTACCTACTCCAAAAGCATGGCTAACATAAGGTCTTGAAACAGAAAGGAAATGATAAAAGCAGGGATCTTGAACTCCATTGGGAAGAAAGAAAAAAAACACAGAAAAAAACTCAGTAAAAACAGTGGTGAATATACAGTATACTTTCCTTCTCTCCTTGACTTTTCTGGATATGTTGGGCATTAGAAACAAAAAGTGTAACACTATCTGACATGGTACTTAATGTATGTAAAGGAGATATTATGATAATTATATTACAAACACAGAAGCATTTAGGGGACTAAGAATGGTACAGCATCAATTCTGTGATATTCTTACCAAAAATGTAAAACCTCAATCAATCATGAGAAAATACTAGAAAAGCCCAAATTGAGGAATATTCTACAAAATAAGTAATCATATTATTCAAAAGCATTAAGATCATAAAAGACCAATCATGTTACTTGATTGGAAGAGATTTAAGAGACATCACAACTAAATGCACTATGGGATCCTAAACTGGACCCTGGGCCAGAAAGAAGACATTAGTAGGAAACACTGGAAAATTTTGAATAAGATTACATCATCATTAATTTCCTGGTGCCGACAGTGATACTATGATTGTATAATTGTTAGCATTAAGCTCTGTACTTTCTACCTTTCTCTAAATTTAAAATTATTTTTTAAAGGCCACTATAAAAGTAAACCTTTAGTGCTTCAGAATATAGGAGATTTGAAAGAGGTCACGTGCCCATTAGAGTAGATATCAGATAAACAAGTTTTTCTGCACATATCAGGGTTTATATTAAAAGAATCTTCAAACACAAGAAAAGAGAATCAGCGGAGATTAAATTTTCTTTTCATTAGAAAAATAAAGTCACTGTGCAATGTGGTACTTTCTACTTCTGATATGGGAAGGAAAGAGGATGCAGGAAAAAAAGTTTCTGGCATAAAAGCCTGGAAAACTGTAATATCCAAAGCATCATGACAAAGAGAAGTTAAAGGTTCCTCCTTAAGTTAGAGATTTTGAGAGAAAAAAAATTATAATAGAGGCCCATTCATGGGAATCCTAGCCATGGGGATGAAGAAACTTGAACCAAGAGATACCAATAAATGCTATCTGATTTCCAAAAGCTAAGAAGTAAGTTGCTGCTCTGGCTGCAGGAGCAAACACCATCTATGACAGATTATTTCTCAGCTATTTTTATTTTTATTCTAGGACAATATTACTATTACTACCTGAACTTTCTCCTCTATCATTAATGTCATTACAAAAATTTCCATTGAAATTACTTCTGATAGGGAGCAAGAACCAATAAATTATTAGGTTCTTCCTCTCAGCAGTTGACAAAAAAGGTGATAGAGAACCAGAAGAGACTGCTCTCATAAAAGCCAAGAGAATAGAAAGTTTAAGATGAGAGACAAAGTTTGGAGCTTGAGTCCAGCCAGATTAACTGCTTCAGAAAACAAAATTTGAAACTGCACACAGGAATGTAATAGAATCTAGAGTCTCCATACTGTATCACTGACAATAGTCAGGATTCAATCCAAAATATACTGACCTGGAATAGACAGGAAAAGGTGACTCATACTCCAGTGAAAAGGCACTCAATAGAGACCAAATTCAATATACGTGATGTTGTAATGAGCACAAAAGGTGTTTAAAGCACCTATTTTAACTCTTCTCATAGGAAATCTCAGCAGAGAAACCAAAACTTCAAAAAGAACCATATGGAAATTTGAGAAATGAAAATACAATATCCAAAGTTAAAAAAATTCACTGAAGAAGACATAGTAAACTTATAGATCAATTAAAATATAATTTAAAGTTCAGAGAAAAAATTTTTTATGAATAAAGACTCAGGAATCTGTGGACAATATTTTAAAAATGCATATATATGGAGTTTCAAAAGAAGAGCAGAGAAAGGGTGCAAAATATTTACTCAAAGAAAATATGGCCTCAAATTTCCCAAATTAGATGAAAGCAATAAGTATACAGTAAGCTCAACAATGGCTCCAAAAGATATGTCCAATTCCTAACCTCTATACTTTTGATTGTGACCTTATTTGGAAATAGGCTCTTCACATAAGAAATTAAGTTGAGGAGGAGGAGTCAAGACGGCGGAGAAGTAGGAGGCTGAGACGACATCAGGCAGCAGGAGATCAGCTAGATAGCCTATCAAACCATTCCGAACACCTACAAATCCAACAGGAGATCGAAGAGAAGAAAACCAACAATTCTAGAAACAGAAAATCGACCACTTTCTGAAAGGTAGGACCAGCGGAGAAGTGAATCCAACGTGAGGGGAAGATAGACCCCAGAGGGAGGGGCCGGCTCCCGGCAAGCAGCGGAGCACAAAATCAGGACTTTTAAAAGTCGGCTCCACGGAGGGACATCGCTCCAGAGGCTACACTGGGGTGAAGACCTCACGGGGACAACGTGGACTCAGGTCCCACAGGGTCACAGAAGGATCGGGGGTGTCTGAGTGTCACAGAGCTCACAGGTATTAGAGCGGGGAAGTCGGCTGCGGAGACAGAGCCGAGATTTCCTAGTGGTCTGTGACACGGACCGGTGCTCTGTGGCACTGGCCAGTGCTCTGAGCGAGGGGTCCCCACAAGATCCGGGGAGATTCCGACCCGGGAGAGCTCAGGGATCTACGGGGTCCGGAGACTCCAGGGGGGACTCTGCCAGAGACAGAGACGCTTGGTCACAGGCTGGGTGAGCTCGGAGCGCTCCCAGAAGCCAGTGAGACGGGACTGATGACGCACGATTTTCTCTGAGCAAGGTCTGCGGGCGCGCGCGGTCTGCGGGTGCGCGCAGGGTCAGCGGCCCGCAGGGTCTGCGGTGTCTGCGGTTGCGCGGTGTCTGCGGGCAGACGCGCGCGCGCACTCTCCGGCGCAAACGTGGGCTAGGGAGACTGGAGGGATTAAACGCTTTTCTCTGAAGGCGCACTGAAGACTGGGGCCCCTAGCTCTCGGCTCCTCTGAACCGGAGATTGGGAGGCCGCCACTGTCATTCCCGTCCTCCAGAACTCTACAGAAAGCGCGTTCAGGGAACAAAAGCTCCTGAAAGCAAACCTGAGAGGATTACTTAGCCCAGCCCCTGGTAAGGGCGGTGCAACTCCGCCTGGGGCAAAGACACCTGAGAATCACTACAACAGGCCCCTCCCCCAGAAGATCAAAGAAATACACCCAAGACCAAGTTCACTTAACAAGGAGAACAGCGGATTCTTATCTGGACAAAATGACAAGGCGGAAAACCTCACCACAAAAAAAAGAGCAGGAGACAGGACCGAAGGCTAGGGACCTAATCAATACAGACATTGGTAATATGTCAGATCTGGAATTCAGGATGACGATTCTCAAGGTTCTAGCCGGGCTCGAAAAAGGCATGGAAGATATTAGAGAAACCCTGTCAGGAGAAATAAAAACCCTTTCTGGAGAAATAAAAGAACTAAAGTCTAATCAAGTTGAAATAAAAAAAGCTATCAATGAGGTGCAATCAAAAATGGAGGCTCTTACTGCTAGGATAAATGAGGCAGAAGACAGAATTAGTGATATAGAAGACCAAATGGCAGGGAATAATGAAGCAGACCAAAAGAGAGACAATCAACTACTGGACCACGAGGGGAGAATTCGAGAGATAAGTGATGCCATAAGACGAAACAAATTTAGAATAATTGGGATTCCAGAAGAAGAAGAAAGAGAAATAGGAGCAGAAGGTATACTGGAGAGGATTATTGTAGAGAATTTCCCTAATATAGCAAGGGGAACAAGCATCAAAATCCAGGAGGCCCAGAGAACACCTCTCAAAATCAATAGGAATCGACCCACACCCCGCCATCTAATAGTAAAATTTACAAGTCTTAGCGACAAAGAGAAAATCCTGAAAGCAGCAAGGGACAAGAAGTCTGTAACGTACAATGGTAAAAATAATTAGATTGGCAGGAGACTTATCCACAGAGACCTGGCAGGCCAGAAAGAACTGGCATGATATATTCAGAGCACTAAATGAGAAAAACATGCAGCCAAGAATACTTTATCCAGCTAGGTTATCATTGAAAATAGAAGGAGAGATTAAAAGCTTCCAGGACAAACAAAAACTGAAAGAGTTTGTAAACACCAAACCAGCTCTACAGGAAATATTGAAAGGGGTCCTCTAAGCAAAGAGAGACCCTAAAAGTATTA
>RCUC01142700.1:0-16960 GCA_003697995.1 Taxidea taxus jeffersonii
AGCCGAAGGCAGAGGATTAACCCGCTAAGCCACCCAGGCGCCCCGTGGCTTTGATTTTTAAACCTGAATATTTTTAAGTTTTGTATACCATTTTACTATGGAATTTTTACTTTGAAATGAGTAGAGCTAATTTGTAGATTAAAATACTCCTACGAGATAAAGGAGGAGAACTATCAGTCTTCAATTAAAATGGAATTTAAACTATGCTATTTTTCAAATTAAATAAAAAACTTCTGGCAATAAATCTACTTAAACAGTGATGTCACTTTATAAGAGAATTTGTAACAATTATTATAGTAACGCTTTTTTTTTTTCAAGATTTTTTTATTTGAGAGAGAGAGCGTGAACAGGGGGGAAGGGCAGAGGGAAAGAGAGAAGGCAACTCTTCACTGAGCAGGGAGGCTAATGCAGGGCTGGATCCCAGGACTCTGGGATCATGACTTGAATGGAAGGCAAACACTTAACTGACTGAGCCACCCAGGTGCCCCTATAGTTAAGCATTTCCAATCAAAATTAAATCTTCTCAGGGCCCTTGGCTGGCTCACTAGGTAAAGCATGTGACTCCTGATCTTGGGGTTGTAGATCTGAGCCCACGCTGAGTGCAGGGATTACTTAAAAAAATTAAATCTTTTAAAAAAATTTAAAGGGACACCTGGGTAGCTCAGTCAGTTAAGTACCAGACTTCAGCTCAGGTCATGATCTTGGAGTCCTGGGGTCAGGGCCTGTGTTGGTCTTCACACTCAGCAGGGAGTGTGCTTCTCCTTCTGCCTCTACCTCTCCCTCGAGCTCATGCTCTCTTTCTCTCAAATAAATATATTCTCAAGAAAAAATAAATCTTTCTCAGGACTATAGTGTATAAAAGAATTCACAAAAATGTCCTGCATATTTAGACTGAGTTTTCACAGAAGATTTAATCTTCATACTTAACACCTTTTGGTATTAAAAAAGAAATTCATATAAGTGATTTGTTTATTCTTTGATACATATTCCATTGCTACACTTCTTAAGCTTCCATATAAAAAAAGAAGCTGCTGGTTTTTATTACTAGTATGGTACAGCTAAAAACCAAATCCTTCATGCAAAAAGTCATTTTCTTTTTTAAAGTTTTTATTTATTTGACAGAAAGAGACACAGCAAGAGAGAAAACAGAAGCAGGGGAGGGAGAAGCAGGCTCCCTGCTGAGCAGAGAGCTCGATGCGGGGCTTGATCCCAGGACCCTGGAATCATGACCTGAGCTGACCCTTAACAACTGAGCCACTCAGGTGCCCCAAAAGTCATTTCCAATTTACATTAAACTCAAGAAATTCTAAGAATTTAAGAATGACCCTTACCTCCAAAATCTGTAAGAACTTATCAAACTTAATACCCCCCCAAAATAATCCAGCTACAAAATGAGCAGAAAACATGAACAGACACTTTTCTAAAGAAGACATCCAGACAGCTAACAGACACATAAAAAGATGCTGAACATACCTCATCATAAGACACAAATTAAAACCACAAGGAGATACTACCTCACATCTGTAAGAATGGCTAAAACTAACAACTCAGAACCAACAGGTGTTGGTGAGGATGCAGAGAAATGGGAACCCCTTGCACTGTTGGTGGGAATGCAAAACTGGTACAGCCACTCTGGAAAAAAAGTACAGAGGTTCTTCAAAAAGTTAAAAATAGAACTACCCGGGCGCCTGGGTGGCTCAGTGGGTTAAAGCCTCTGCCTTCGGCTCAGGTCATGATCCCAGGGTCCTGGGATGGAGCCCCGCATCGGGCTCTTTGCTCTGCATGGGGCCTGCTTCCTCCTCTCTCTCTGCCTGTCTGACTACTTGTGATCTCTGACTGTCAAATAAATAAATAAAATCTTTAAAAAAAAAAATAGAATTACCCTATGATCCTGCAATTGCACTACTAGGTATGTGCACAAAGAATACAAAAATATAGAGTTGAAGGGGGTACATGCACCCTGATGTTTATAACAGCATTATCAACAATGTATCAAACTATGGAAAGAGCCCAAATGTCCACTGACTGATGAATGAATAAAGATGTGGTGTATGTATATCCGTGTGTGTGTGTATGTGTGTGTATAAAATGGAATATACGACTCAGCCATCAAAAGAGACATCTTGGGACGCCTGAGTGGCTCAGTTGGTTAAGCAGCTGCCTTCGGCTCAGGTCATGATCCCAGCGTCCTGGGATCGAGTCCCACATCGGGCTCCTTGCTTGGCAGGGAGCCTGCTTCTCCCTCTGCGTCTGCCTGCCACTCTGTCTGCCTGTGCTCGCTCTCTCTCTCTCTCTCTCTAACAAATAAATAAATAAAATCTTTAAAAAAAAAAAAAAGACATCTTAACGTTTGCAACAACATGGATGGAGCTACAGTTTATTATACTAAATGAAGTAAGTTAGAGAAAGACAAATACTGTATCATTTCACTCATATGTGGAATTTAAGAAACAAAACAAACATATAGGAGGGGGTAAGAAAAAAAGAGAGAAACAATAAAACTCTTAATGACAGAGAACAAACGGAGGGTTGCTGGAGGGAGGTGGATGTGGGATGGGCTAGAAGGGTGATGGGTATTAAGGAGGGCACTTGTTATGATGAGCACTGGATATTGTATATAAGTGATAAATCACTGATTTCTACTCCACTGTAGGTTAACGGAACTAGAATTTATATAAAAATTACAAAAAAAAAAGAAAAAAGAATGATCCTTACCTGCAACTTTTGATACATTTCTATGTTAATTGCTTTAACTTCCTCTAGTTGTTGCCGAAGGCCTATCAGAGTATCCTGCTTCTCATGGATATCTTTCTCCAACAACTTCATAGCAAGTTCAATTTCATGTTTCATACTAACTTGCACCGCTAGCTCGTTTTCCACATCCTGAAATTTCAACATATCCTCAATTCACATACCACTTCAGGATGTCAAAAGTCAGACACACGACAGTGAATGAGAACACAAGAGTTTTCTAATCACTATGTAGACTAATCTTTTTTTTTTTTAATGGTTTCGTGTCACTAGATATATGTCTTTCTATTTTTTAAGGATTTTATTCATTAGAGAGAAAGCACAAGCAAGGGCAGCAGCAGGCAGAGGAAAAGGCAGGCTTCCTCCTGAGCAAGGAACCGGAAGAGGGACTCGACCCCAGGACCCTGGGATCATGACCTAACCCAAAGGTAGACACTTAACCAAAGAGCCCCCCAGGAGTCCCCATAGATCCCTCTTAAAAAAAAAAAGTTCCACTCAATTTTGCTATGAACCTACTTGAAAAAATAAAGTTTATTAATTTAAAAATTTTTTAAAAAATACATAGACTATTCTTTTGAGGTTTAAGTCCCACTAAAGGGAATCAACCAGGTCGTATAACATATAACACTAAATATTTTCAACTGTGTATTTTGTGAAAATGAAAGCATTTTCTAGATATTGTTAATTATCACTATTCTACTGGTAAAAATTAGGGGCGCCTGGGTGTCTCAGTGGGTTAAAGTCTCTACCTTCAGCTCAGGTCATGATCCCCAGGTCCTGGGATGGAGCCCCCCATCAGGCTTTCTGCTCAGCAGGGAGCCTGCCTCCCCCTCTCACTCTCTGCCTGCCTCTCTGCCTACTTATGATCTCTGTCAAATAAATTTTAAAAATTAAATATTTTAGGGGCGCCTGGGTGGCTCAGTGAGTTAAAGCCTCTGCCTTCGGCTCGGGTCATGATCCCAGGTTCCTGGGATCGAGCCCCGCATCGGGCTCTCTGCTCAGCAGGGAGCCTGCTTTCTCCTCTCTCTCTGCCTCTCTGCCTACTTGTGATTTCTCTCTGTCAAATAAATAAATAAATAAAATCTTAAAAAAAAAAAAAAAAACACACACAGAAATAAAGTAGTCCATACAAGTGAAGGCCAAAGATAACTCAAAAACCCCACTTCACAGTTTTAATTTCTTCTCTTAAAGAATTTTACATTGGGGGTGGGGCGATGACGTGACCCAGTGATGGGCATGAAGGGGGACACATGATGTGCTTAGCACTGGGTGTTATTACTCCTGATGAATCACTGACCTCTACCTCTGAAACCAATAATAAACTACATGTTCAACTGAATTTTTTTTTTTAAAGATTTTATTTGACAGAGACACAGTGAGAGAGGGAACATAGCCAGGGGAAATGGGAGAAGGAGAAGGAAAAGCAGGCTGCCTGGCAAGCAAGGAGCCCAGGACCCTGGGATCAGGACCTGAGCCAAAGGCAAATGCTTAACTACTGAGCCACCCAGGAGCCCCTCAATTGAATTTAAATAGAATTAAATTAATTTTTTATATCAAAACAAAAAGAAGTTTCCTAATATTAAAAACAAACAGAAAAGGGATGGAAAGGCTGGCAATAGTCTCTTCTTGATCTGGGTGGTGATTACACAGGTATTTATGTTATAACCAATTACGCTATACATTTGTATTTTTCTGTAGGCATTAGATCAACTTGAGTTAAAAAAATTCGTTAAATTTTTTAAAGATTTATTTATTTATTCATTTACTTCAGAGTGAGAGAAAGTGAGCAAGCGCACATGAGCTGGGGAGGGATCAGGGAGAGGGAGAGAGAGAATCCCAAGCAGACTCTGCACTGAGCGCACAGCTCATTGCAGGGCTCCATCACACCACCCTGAGATCACAACCTGCCCTAAAATCAACAGTCTGATGCTCAACTGACTGAGTCACCCAGCACCCCATTCATTTAAAAGTAACTTATATGCCCAACATGGGGCTGGAAATGACCCCAAGATCAAGAGTCACATGTTCTACTAACTGAGCCGGCCAGGCACCCCAAAAATAAGTTAATTTAAAATATGATCTGGAGCGCCTGGGGGGCTCAGTCAGTTGAGCCTCTGCCTTCAGCTCAGGTCATGATCTCAGGGTCCTGAGACCGAGCCCTTCGTCAGGCTCTCTGCTCAGTGGCAAGTCTGTTTCTCCCTCTTCCTCTGTGATCTCTCGCTTTCACTCTCAAATAAATAAAATCTTATTTTTTTTTAAATTTTATTTATTTATTTGTCAGAGAGTAAGCACAGGCAGAGAGGCAGGCAAAGGCAGAGGGAGAAGCAGGCTCCCTGCTGAGCAAGGAGCCAGATGTGGGACTCGATCCCAGGACGCTGGGATCATGACCTGAGCCGAAGGCAGCCGCGTAACCAACTGAGCCACCCAGGCGTCCCTCAAATAAATAAAATCTTAAAAAAAAAATTTAAATATCATTTTAGTCCTATTTGAATCCATCATTCTATTCTATTTTGGTTTTCTAATGCTGGTCACAATCATTCATCTCAGAGTTTAAAAACACTTGATAAAATGGGAACGTAAAGCATTTGAAGGGGTTTTAAGGGGGTGAGATTTCTAGGAAATCTTCAGGAAGACAAGGCTGAGAAGAGATTTTAAGGGGTGCCTGGGTGGCTCAGTCAGTTTAAGTGTCTGCTTTGGCTCAGGTCATGATCCCAGAGTCCTGGGATCAAGGCACACATAGGGCTCCCTGCTCAGTAGAGAGTCTGCTTCTCCCTCTGCCCCTCACCCAACTTGTGCTCTCTCTATCAAATAAAAAAAAAAAAGTCTTAAAAAAATTTCTTAAAAAAGATTTTAAGTGATGCTTAACGGTAAATTATTATGATAGGATTAAGGATAAAATTATTATGATGATGATTATTTTGCTAATGTAAACTACCTGTCTTAACTGAGATTCATCTCGAAGCTGCCTTCTGGCTTCGTTGTACATTTCATCCAGCCCCTGCCGAGAATGCTTATATGTCTGAAGCTCAGTTTCCACATCCACTTTGGTAACCTAGGAAGAAAACAACAAGCTTTTTACTGTATAATCACTACTATCAATAGAACACAGAAATAACTATCCAGTACATGCAAAAGATCCCCAAAGCGGCAATTTCTGACACAAGACAGTTGTTTGCAATTAGTCCATACGTACCTCCAGGTGCTGCTGTGTTTTCATTAAAATCAATTTATTTTCACTTCGTAATTGATGATTTTCTTCTTGGAGTTTAATGATATTATTTTTTGCTATTGCTAACTAAAGATTATGAAACAGGAACAAGAAAAAAATATTTTAAACATCTTTACTTATACTTGCTTTACAGGTTATGTTCATTGCTATAAACAATAGAATATAAAAGCTTAAAACTAGTCAAATGTCTCGCATCTTACAGATGTGAGAAAATGTGAGAAAAATGCTATTATCCTAAGATACCAATAAAAAAATTGAACTCTTATTTCTAGCATTTCCTCTTATTAGTCAAAATATATGTTAAAACATATCATGCGTATCTGATTTAATTATGTTCTGAATACAGAGTGTCATGAAACAGTAAGACTGTAAAGACCTGTATAAGGATAAAAAGATCTATAAGAAGGCTGTGTATCATCGCAAATGTGGTACAGACCTTCATGATAATCAAATTGGAACACCCTCTGAAATAGAGAACATGGAGGGACTATCACAACTATGAGACATTTCTCACCATCAGAGTTAAACTAAGTGGCCTGGTTCTGAGGCCTACAGTGAAAAGAGGGATTCTAAGAATGGAAAGCAAGTACCAACCCCAATACTGGCTTGTAAATAAGTTTCTGAACATTTCATCAGGGATATAACTTGAACTTCACAGGGAGCCTAGGGCCAAAAAAAGGCACAAAGTAGAGAGGAGCTCTAATGGTCCCAATCTATCAAACTACCAAATGGTCCCAATGACCAACAGACACATGACAAGATGCTCAACATCGCTCATCATTAGGGAAATGCAAGTTAGAACTATAATGAAAGACCACCTATCAGAATGACGAAAATCAAAAGCACAAGGAACAACAGGTATTGGTGAGGATGTGTGGGGGAAAAAGGAACCCTCAGTGCACTGTTGGTGGAAATACAAATTGGTACAGTCACTGTGGAAAACAGTATAAAGTTTCCTCAAAAAATTAAAAACAGAACTACCCTACAATCCAGTAATTGCAATACTGGGTATTTAACCCAAAATACAAAAGCACTAATTCAAAGAGATACATGCATCCCTGTCTACTGCAGCATTATTTACAACAGCCAAACTATGGAAGTGGCTCAAGTGTCTATCGATAAGTGAATGGGTAAAGAAAATGCAGCATGTGGATGAAATGTTATTCAGCAATGAAAAAGAATGAAACCTTGCCATTTGGAACAACATGTATAGCGCTACAGAGTTTACTGCTAGGTGAAAAAAGTCAGTCAGAGAAAGACAAATACCATATGATCTCACTCATCATGTGGAATTTAAGAAACAAATGAGCAGAGGTGCCTGGGTGGCTCCGTCAGTTGAGCACCTGCCTTTGGCTCTGGTCACGATCCCAGGGTCTTGGGATCGGGCACCACACCAGGCTCCCTGCTCCACAGGGAGCCTGCCTCTCCCTCTGCCTCCCTCTCATAAATAAATAAAATCTTGAAAAATAAAAGAGAGAGAGAGAGAAACCAAGAAACAGACTCTTAACTGTAAAGAACAAACTTATGGTCACCAGAGGGGAAATGGGTGGTAGATGGATGAAAGAGGCAACAGAGATTAAAGAATACACTTATCATAATTAAAAAGCAAAACAACAGTGCTGGGTGGCTCAATGGGTTAAGCCTCTGCCTTCGGCTCAGGTCATGATCTCAGGGTCCTGGGATCGAGCCCCATATCAGGCTCTCTGCTCAGCGGGGAGCCTGCTTCTCCCTCTCACTCTCTACCTGCCTCTCTGCCTACTTGTGATCTCTGTCAAATAAATAAATAAAATATTTTTTAAAAAATAAAAAATAAAAAACAAAACAGAAATACTATCAAATGGTCCCAAACTATCAAAATAAAGATGCATTTGCAGTCATGCAAATAATGATGTGCTCCCTGGTTTGAAAAAATTAGGCCAATTCTAAAAGAAATAAGAATGTTAATTAACACAGAAAGTAGGGTTTAGAGCACTCATGACAGATTTCTTCCTCTAGCCTAAGTAATTCTGAAAATAGAAAGCAGTAACTCCGTGGCTTCATAAGATTAAAAAAAAAAAAAAACCTTATCTAAAGCAACTTTACAGACAGTATTAGAGAGCGGAGATCAATTTCTGGTCTGGGACCACTAGATAGCTGCTCTGACAATGCAAGAAATCAGAGCACTCGAGATGAGGTTGATATGTGGTTCTGTGGAGAAGGATGGGCACAATCGGACAGTGCTGCTGGTAAAGAAAAGTAATCTGAATAGTGGAACAAGATGAACAGTATCATTTTAATGGGAATTTCTAACTATAGGTGATTCACTATCTAAAAAGAGGTCACCCAGATTTTAAAAAGAGAATCACAGCTTATTTATAGAAGAGCTTGTATTAGTGTCATCCTTGGGGCTCATTTCTAGGAGTATTTCACACAATTCACAGATTTACCTGAGACTTTACCTGAGAAAATGTGGTTTTTCTAGAGCTTACAATCATCAATTATAACTATATTGCGAGCATTCCATCATAATGATGAAAATGTGGTGTGCACTCGCATATTTAGTGTATTCATACTTAAAATGGAAAAGGATCACAAACAGTCTGTGTAAGACAGTTATCCATGGCTGGGTTACAATACCTCTTCAATCAGCTTAGTATTTGACTTTTCTAATGAGTCAACTCTTGAGTGGAGACTGCTGACTGTGCTGCTGAAATTAACAAAGAAAAAACTCATTCAAATCACACAAATTCACAAAAGTCACAAAAGGTATGTTATCTTGGACTTACCATGATAACTAACAGGCACCAACTATCCTGAATTCTTGAGTGTGGGAAATTTCATTAATTTGAATAACCAGATTTGGCTAGGAAAGCAAAAAAGACTAAAGCTTTTTGCTGTTCATTATTTTTTGCAGTCTTCTTAGGGTCCTTCTTACATTTAAATTGTAATACTCGGGAATGGATTCCACACAAATACTACCAAATATTGTTAAAATTTAATTTTAAATTATCTTTTAAAGGATGAACTTTAAATATCCACTCTATAATTAAGTGGCTTAATTAGCATTTACAGTGGTCTTCAACACAAGTCCCATTCAGTTTCCACTCGCCACTTTCATAATCACTTAAAGCCTCTAAAGTCACCCATAGTTTGGGACAATGTGAATATGAAATTCCCATCGGGTACCTGGTCAGCCTGCAGTTAAGCAAACACCCTGACTTTCAAGGATATAGTTAAAAGTCAGGTTAAGCTGAATGAACAACTTGGTTTTTTGCATATTATTTAAATTGATCAAGACTGGACATTACTGGGGCCCCTGGGTGGCCCAGTGGTTTAAAGCCTATGCCTTCGGCTCGGGTCATAGTCCCAGGGTCCTGGGATCGAGCCCTGCATCGGGCTCTCTGCTTGGTGGGAAGCCTGCTTCTCCCTCTCTCTCTGCCTGCCTCTCTGCCTACTTGTAATCTCTGTCAAATACATAAATAAAATCTTAAAAAAAAAAGACTGGACATTACTGTACATTTTTGTCTGCATTTTTGTAAATCTTGATAAAAAATTGTATTTCAAACTGTACAGTCACCAGAAGTACACAGTTAACAAAAATGCACATACTTCATTCGGCATCTCCGAGACTAGACATTACTGTATGTTTTATTTAGTCTGCTTTTCAAGGCCTTGTTTCTACCATCTCAAGCTTTAATAATATAAAATGCTCTTTACATTACAATAAAGCCTATAATAGATTTAAACAAATTTTATACCAGCCTCAGAAATAAATACTGGCATTTTAGTTTAATTGGTGAAACAAGAAAAATATTTTTTTCATTCATATTAAATCATTTTTAAATACAATCATTCTTAGGGAAACAACTTGAGTTTTTCACAAAGAACAACAGGATATCTGGATGGTGAGACATTAACAGATGTGGGACTAAGAGACAGAGGACCAAAGTTAAGAGTTCCTGCTTTTCTACTTTCTGTGTCACCTTGAAAGCTGTACAACCTTTCTGAGCTTCAGTTTCCTTATCTTTAAATCAGACAATAATATCTGTCCTGCCTTTATGTGAGAATCAATAAAACATTAATCAAAAAGGACTTTTGAAAATAAACCCTCAAGGGGCGCCTGGGTGGCTCAGTGGGTTAAGCCGCTGCCTTGGGCTCAGGTCATGATCTCAGGGTCCTGGGATCGAGCGCATCGGGCTCTCTCTGCTCATTGGGGACCTGTTTCTCCCTCTCTCTCTGCCTGCCTCTCTGCCTATGGGTGATCTCTCTATCTGTCAAATAAATAAATAAAATCTTAAAAATAAATAAATAAATAAATAAAAATACACCCTCAAGAGTTTTCTTTGAATGAGGGCTAATATGTGAGTTCCAATTTTTTCTTCATCTGTTTTCTATTTTTTTTTTAAATACTCTAAATATACAAAAACATTCCAACTGGAAAATAACAAAACATTTTTAAATTCGTAGAATGTACAAAAGTAAGGCACTAGTACTGCTATAAATGAGTTAATACACACAATTTAAAAGAGAATGAGAAAACTCCTTGAACCAAATTGAATAGATTCTAAGATAAACTGTTGAGTAAAACAGTGAACTACAGAAGAGTGTAAAAATCATGCTACTTTATGTGTAAAAAAACCGACGGGAAGGTGAGAGCTGCAAGAAAATATATACATATTCTTGTCTACTTGTATGAAGTATCTCTGGAGGCATACACAAGAACCTATTAATTATTCCCAAAGAGGGAAATCAGATGGTTGGATCAGGGAAGAGGAAGAATTTTTTTTCATGTTCCTTTTGAAGTTTATACTACATGAATATATTACCTGTTGCCAAAAGTGAATAAAGCTTTAACAGTAAGTAAATAAGCAATACAAAGTTGCATTTAGAAATATAATCTCAGAATTACAAATTGTAAAATACACATAGATACACATATATTTCCTATGATATCTTTTACTAAAATTCCATTTAAAAAAAAAAAAAAAAGACAATGATACAACATAGTTCCTATCTCTCCAAGTTCAGAGAAAGCAAGAGTTACAACTTCTTAGTTTCTCTAAAATGGGAAAATGTTTAATTGTATTTTCTGACTATTGAATGAAACTTAGAAAATCAGGAGAGTGTAAAGAATAAAAGAGAAATTATCCATAATCCCATACCCAGAAATAGCCATTTTTGCTAATTATTTATTTTAATTAATGGAATAGGCCATTTCTAACTATGTAGCAATTATTCACTATACCTGTGCTATGTAGTCCAAACTAAAACATACTACAACTGTAAAATACACACTGAATTGTGAAGACAATACAAAGAAAGAACACAAAATACCTCATGAACAATTTTTAAATTGATTAATGTTGAAATGATAATATTTTGGGTAGAATGGGTTGAATAAAATGTATTTTTAAATTAATTTCATGTTTTTTACCTTTTTAATGTGTTACTAAAAATTTTAAATTATCTATATGACTCACATTTTATTTCTATTAGTCAGAACTGCACGTACTATTTTACACATAGATCTCAGGAATTCTTCCAAGTATTCAGTGACAGCTTCAAGGCCCGGTGACACTATAAGGCAAAAACTCCCACCATGGGAGGCGGCAGCTGCATTTACACATGAAGCTCTCTGAAGTAGGAAAAATGAATCTGTGAACTATGAAAAGGATATAAACTTCCACCCTATCTAGCCTGTTCTTCTCAGGGATAGAGGGATAAATTTGAAATTCTGTCTTTATTTTTTTGACCCCTCCCCAGAAATTCTATTTTTAAATTCGCCAAATGTTCTATTTGAAAATCTGACTCTTGGGTTACCTGGGTGGCTCAGTTAAGAGGCTGCCTTCTGCCCAGGTTATGACCCCAGGGTCAAGCCCCCCATCAGGCTCCCTGCTCAACGGGGAGTCTGCTTCTTTTTCTGCTGTTTCCCCATGCTTGCGCTCTCTCTACTCTCTCTCTCTCTCAGATAAATAAAATCTTGAAAAAAAAAACAAAAATCTGACTCTCAGTTTTTGAAAATGAATTATCTCCAATAATTCTCTGTATTCTTAATCTCCATTCTCTATTCCCTCAACACTTTCTCAAAGACGTTTAGTAGGAAGGAACAGGGCAAAGCAGACCTGAAAATGGTGAAGAAAACCTCTAAAACAATAGTCTCAAATATCCAAGTATCCAGAATACTTACTTCAGTTGTCTATTTAATTCTTCAACATAATTCTTCTGGTCTAATATGGCAGCAATCTGAACATTCCTAAAGAGGGGGAAAGGAAGCTTTGCGTCAGATGGAAAGGTGTTTACTGGATGACCAAAAAAATGCCTACATCACCTAAAATTGCCATAATGACAAAAAACATTATCTTGCCCTTAGAATAAAATTCAAGAATCTTTTTAATAATGTAGCAGTCAGGGACGCCTGGGTGGCTCAGTTGGTTAAGTGGCTGCCTTCGGCTCAGGTCATGATCCCAGCGTCCTGGGATCGAGTCCCACATCAGGCTCCTTGCTCGGCAGGGAGCCTGCTTCTCCCTCTGCCTCTGCCTCTGCCTGCCTCTCTGTCTGCCTGTGCTCGCTCTCTCTCTCTAATAAATAAATAAAATCTTAAAAAAAAATAATAATAATGTAGCAGTCAGCTGTTTACTAATTATATAACCTTTAAGTCTAATATTAGCAAGTAATACCATTAAAAAGTATAAGAATTCTTGGGGCGCCGGGGTGCCTCAATGGGTTAAACCTTTGCCTTCAGCTCAGGTCATGGTCTTGGGGTCCTGGGATTGAGCCCCACATCGTAAGAAGCTTTCATCTCTTTTATCACAAAAAAAACTCCAGCAATTAAAATGGGTCTCAGGAACTACAAGTCTGACCACAAGCCATACGTCATAGTAAAGCCACATCCTTCTGTGTGATTTTTGTTTTGTAAAACTTGTATATGTAAGCAAAATAAAACAAATGAAACAAAACATTTGTGAGTCTAAAACGAAACAAAGATTTTTGCTTTGTAAAACTTGTATATGGAAGTGAAATGAAACAAAGCAGGAACTACACACAAAATAAGGAAATAAAAACTACACTGTCCAAAAAAACAAAACAAAACAAAAAAACAACCCAGAAAACTACATTATTAATAGATGGACCTATGATTTGTAAAGAGCTACATAAAAAATACAACATGAGAAATAACTTACGAAAATCATACCTTTCTTTATTTCCAATATCTTCTTCATTCTTTAAATACATGGAAAAATCAATCACTCCAACCTAAAGTAAATCATGTTATTTTTAGTTAAAGGGGGAAAATATCAGAAGTACATTTAACATGCAACTGAATTTCATTCTTAATTTTTCTTTAGTGTTTAACAGCACTGTTTACAACTGGACCCAAGAGGAACAGGGCAAACTAAAAACACTCTGCATTTGGTACAAGCCACTTTCACTTACTTGTGAGTCTAAATCTTCTCCCTTTACACACAGGTTAGCATCTATCACATTCAGGCCAACCAGCAGCCCAACAATTACTGCTCCTTCTTCTTCCATCATTAGCGCATGATACTCATAAAATTCACTGTGGAAATTAAAATAAAAACCTTAAAATAAAAATTTAAACGCTAAATTTTAAAATCTCAGCCCCATCTCAGGTCATGATCTCTGGATCCTGGGATCTGGAGGCATGGGGCCCTCTGTTCAGCAGGGAGCCTGCTTCCCCCCCCCCACCTCTGCCTAGCTCTCTGCCTACTTGTGATCTGTCAAATAAATAAATAAAATCTTAAAATCTCAGTCGCATAATATAAACATGGAACCCATTCAAATTCGGTCTCTTCAAGTTAGCCTTTCTATACATGAGTAACTCAAAACATTTTGAAATGTTAATGTCCATGTAAACACAGTAAAAGAAAGGGACTGAAGGAGAGGAAAGAGGAAAAGGAATTTTGAAAGAAAGAAAAGAGAAGCAGAGATATAGATCAAAAGAAAAAGAGGCATCACTGAGGCCTAGAATGTCTGGGATTCTCAGAAGACATAGTAACTGTTACTGATTTGATTAGAAAACTTTTTATTAGAGTTGACTTTTTAATTCTAGGATTTAATCTTGGGATGAAGACTAAGGTAGGGAATGAACATATGAAATATTCCAAAGCCCATGTTCAAATCAGTGTATTTGATATGTATATTCCAAGTATTCTTAATAACCATCACTTAAGGATACTTATAGGTATCTATATTCTAAAAAATGTTTAAACAAGAGACTTATGAAAGAAACAGAGCAAGACTTGACAATTACGTATTCACAGAACTAATTATCACTGTCTCATGCCTTCCTCAAGAAGTTCCATGCACTGTTTAATCACTTTAATTGAGCTTCAAAATATTACTGAGACGGGCGCCTGGGTGGCTCAGTGGGTTAAGCCTCTGCCTTCGGCTCGGGTCATGATCTCAGGATCCTGGGATCGAGTCCCGCATCGGGCTCTCTGCTTGGCAGGGAGCCTGTTTCCTCCTCTCTCTCTGCCTGCCTCTCTGCCTACTTGTGATCTCTCTCTGTCAAATAAATAATCTTTAAAAAAATATATATTACTGAGAAACTGCTGGTGCTTAACGTATGGTCATTCTCATTTAACAATGGGAAAACCAAGATGTACAACCACAGTCATAATAACCAGATTCTCCAGAACATCAGGCAGGCCTCCAAGAGAACAAGGGCAAACAGAAGGACTGCTATGGACCACTCCCTCTAACACCTGATTACCATACTTTGAAAGTCTGTCTTAAACATCTAGCTATCTATTTATTTACAATATGACAGCAATTTATTCAAGAAGTTAATACTGAAAACAAAAGTTTCAATGGGGGTGTTATCAGAGCTATGTTCAATATTACATTTACCTTTTTCAAAAGGATGAATCCATTCTGTGTTAAAAAAGCTTCAAAGGTAATCAATGAATGGTCCCTATGATAAGAGCTGTTCTTGAAATCGAGCAGATTTCTAAATCAGTGCATAGACCAGACTATTTATAAACTCATCTTCCCATCAACTTCAGCACGATGTCAACTAACAAATTAATGTTTTCCAGTCATCTTCACTGTGACACTTAACTGCCAGCACTCACCGGCCTTCAATTTTTTTTTTTTTTTAAGATTTTATTCATTTATTTGTTAGAGAGAGAGAGCGAGAGTGAACACAGGCAGACAGAGCGGCAGGCAGAGGCAGATAGAGAAGCAGGCTCCCTGCCAAGCAAGGAGCCCGATGTGGGACTTGATCCCAGGAAGCTGGGATCATGACCTGAGCCGAAGGCAGCTGCTTAACCAACTGAGCCACCCAGGCGTCCCCAATTTTTTTTTTTAATATTTTATTTGTTTGTCACATAGAGAGTGAGAGTGAGCAAGCACAAGCAAGGCAGCGGCAGGCAGAGGGAGAAGCAGGCTCCCCGCCAAGCAGGGAGCCTGACATGGGACTCGATCCCAGGACCCCAAGATCATGACCTGAGCTGAAGGCAGACACTTAACCGACTGAGCTACCCAGCCATCCCTGGCCTTCAATTTAAACTGACAGTTTAAAAAGTGCCCACAATATGGCCAATGCAACAATTTAGACATTCAGGTGTAAAACCTGTTGGGGAGCCTGGGTGGCTCAGCTGGTTAAGCGGCCAACTGTTGATTTTGACTCAGATCATGATCTCGGGGTGGTGAGATTGAACCCCATAGGGGCTCCGCCCTGGGCACTGTTTGTTTAGGATTTTCTCTCTCTCTCCCTCAGCAGCTCCCTCATCTCCCTCCTAAAAAAAATAAAATAAGAAACCTATCAAAGCCCCCAATCCCAACAGAAATTTTTATTCATAGAATTAACTGTAATTTAGAAAAAAAATAAAACTAGCTTAGAGGGCACCAAGGTGGCTGAGTTGGTTAAGCCACTGCCTTCGGCTCAGGTCATGATCCCAGAGTCCCGGGATCAAGTCCTGCATCGGGCTCCCAGCTCCACGGAGTTTGCTTCTCCCTCTGACCTTCTCCCTTCTTACGCTCTCTCTCATTCTCTCTCTCTCTCTCATTCAAATAAATAAAATCTTAAAAAAAAAAAAAACTAGCTTAGAAATATAACATATAAATAAATTATCTCTTACTGGTCAATACAAAGTTTATGGTATTCAGTTTTTAGGCTAATTCATGATCTATATTATGTCCCTAAATGATTTTCTCTCTCATGTTATTCTTTTAATGCCATCTTATTGTATTTTATGTATCCTTCTATACTACATCTTTAATTCTTTTTGGAAAACAAGATATAAATGAAATTTTAAAAATGGAAATGAATATGATTTAATGGTACTAACCTTAAGAGATCCCTCTGAATAATTAAGCAACGCAGGTAATCAGCCATTTTTTTTTGCATGAGGGCTAACCGAAGCCACGCTCTTGCACGACCTAGAGGGGTCCTAAAAAGCAAAACCAATTAGTCAGAAGACAGGCCCAGTCCATATATTATAAGAGACTACATATTTTATCTCTGTCAAGGTTCATATTAATAAAGAAAAACTGCAATTTTCCATGGTTTTGTCTGTTTCTACAGGTGTCTGGGGTTTTTTTTGTTTGTTTCTACAGTTTATTAAGCCAACTTCTTGAGCATGCAAACCAACCCCTGGGAGCTATTTTGGTCTCTAAGGTAAATCTGCACATACAGGACAGTGAAGTACCATTTTACGCCTTGGAAGAAATGACTCTCTAAATACTGAGGATTAACTCTACAAAAATATTTTGACTGAATGGGCTTAACTATCTTAGGATGAATATACAAGGGGCGTCTGGCTGGCTTAGTCAGTAGAGCATGTGATTTTTATTCTCCAGGTTGTGAGTTCAAGACCTATACTGGGAGTGGAGGTTACTTTAAAAAAAAAAAATTTTGTTTTTAAATGTGAGTATGTGGGGCACTTGCGTGGCTCAGTGGGTTAAAGCCTCTGCCTTCAGCTCAGGTCATGATCCTGGGGTCCAGGGATTGAGCCCCGCATCGGGCTCTCTGCTCAG
>RCUC01142701.1:0-60723 GCA_003697995.1 Taxidea taxus jeffersonii
CACCACAAGGGCACTCCCTAATCCCCATCCCCTATTTCACCCATCCTCCACCCCCTTCCCTTCTGGTCGCCACCAATTTGTTCTCTAGAGTTAAGAGTCTGTTTCTTGATTTCTCTCCCCCGCCCTCCCCCCAAACGCTCCTTGCTCGTTTGTTTTGTTTCCTAAATTCCACATACGAGTGAGATTATATGATATTGTCTTTCCCTGACTGATTTATTTCACTTAGTATAATCCCTGAAGGTCCATCCATGTTGTTGCAAATGGCAAGATATCATTCTGTTTTGGGGCTGTGTGGGTGGCTCAGTCGTTAAGCATCTGGCTTCAGCTCAGGTCATGGTCCCAGGGTCATGGGATCGAGCCCCCTGTTGGGCTCCCTGCTCGACCGGAAGTCTGCTTCTCCCTCTCCCACTCCCCCTGCTTGTGTTCCCTCTCTCACTGTCTCTCTCTGTCAAATAAATAAAATAAAATCTTGAAAACAAAAAAGATTTCATTCTTTTTTTACGGTGAATAATATTCCATTGTATAGATACACCACAAAAGACCCTTTTAATTCATACATTCAAAAAGTTATTCACCTGAAGTTTAGTATTTTACAATTATTTTTCATAACAAGTCAATACTGAAGGGAGGCACCAGTATAGATCCTCCCCTTCACCCCATTGGTGCCCTCCCATTTGGGTCCTCATCCCTGACCCCCCAGTGAAGTCTCCTGTCATATTTATTTATTTATTTTAAAGATTTTATTTATTTATTTAACAGACAGAGATTACAAGTAGGCAGAGGCGGGGCGGGGGGGAAGCAGGCTCCCCGCTAAGCAGAGAGCCTGATGCGAGGCTTGATCCCAGGACCCGGGATCATGACCTGAGCCGAAAGCAGAGGCTTTAACCCACTGAGCCAGCCAGGTGCCGCTCTCCTGTCATATTTAGGGCGTGTTTGCCCCAAGCCTGAAGTCTTGTACCTATATCTGGCCTGGATTTTTCCAGAACCTTTATGCTGAGCCTTCATTCCCTCTCTTTTTCACTGGAACCTCTCTGAGCCCTTACCCTGGGGCAACATGCTTGAGCTCCTCACCCAGCCTCCAGACCTGAGCCCACTGATCAGTCCTCACAGCAGAACCCTGCCCTCGATGAACTAACTACAGGTGGATTTTGGCCTCTGAGGTAGCCCATTTCAGGGAGCAGCAGAGGAAGTAGAGGCCGGAGGCTGGGGATGGGGCCTGAGCTGAGAGAGCAGTAGAGACAAACCTGGGCACTCAGCCCCCAGCCATGGTCAGGAATGTTCCCAGAGAGCACTGACCTCTCACCCCAACCCGCCGCAGTTCCAGGATCCGCTGCCTCCATGGTCCCCACTTCAAGGCCTGGCAGCCGCCTCTGGCACAACTGGGGTATCACCATGGCAACCAGGCCAGGCCAGTGTGTGGGTGGGGCTGCTTTAAAGACTTATTGCCCAAAACCCAGGCGTGTTCTTTCATTTTGGTAATCCTCAGGGACCCTGTGGGTGAGGGGTCTGGAACAGGAGGGACCCTCTGCTCCCCACCACGGCTCTCAACTTAGAGAGATGTTTCTCTGGGCTCAGCCAGATCCTGCCTGAGACAATCTAGTGGGAAGCTCAAGATCTCCATCCGGGGGCTCCCCGGCCCCCACCAACACGGTAGGTGCCTGTGGATCTCGCCCCACCCTGCTACCCCAGTAGTAGAGCTAGAGGGGAGGCTGGACTGTCTGACCTATTGCCCCCGCCCCCCGGGGCTGTGAGTTTTCAGGGGTGAAAACTTGTCCATGGAGTCCCTGAGGGGAGGAGCAGAGGAGTGGCTGTGGGGGTGGGTGCTGCTGGGGGCTAGGTGACCTAGACAGAGGTCTCGTGTGGGCGATTAGCTGTCACGCTGGGTCTAAGCTCCTTACCCTGAGAATCTAGCCTCCCCACCCCCAGGTCTAATCCTGAGGTGGGGGGGAGGGCCTTGGTGGGTCCCTGGTGACCCATTTAGCATAACCAGCTATGGCCCTCTTGGAGGGGTAGAGCCTCTCTCGGTCCCTGGGAGCGTCTCTGCCTCTTCCTGCCCTTTCTTGGCATCTGGGTTTCTGTCTCCTTGTCTCCGCCTCTGTGGGTATTTTGTGCCTTGTCTCTGTGAAGAGCTTTGTGGCCCTGACCCTGTGAAACTCTGGTTGGGGACAGAGGGCAGGGATGCCACTAGGTAATGGGTTACAGAGAACTCAGTGACAGGAAGTTTTGGGGACACAGGCTGGTAGGTGACCTGGGGTTTTAGACAACACGGGGTCTAGGTAGCAATGTGTTGTGGGTGACCCAGGGTGTGAGGGAAATTGGGTTGTTTGTATTTGACACTTGTGTGGGGTCGCCCTGAATTGTGGCTAACACAGCATCTGGGTCACTCAATGGTGGCGATTCAAAAAGAAACTGGGAGGCCGTAGGAGTGGCCGCAGTGATTTTCAACAGGGGGTGGTCTGTCTGTGTCTGGAGACAGTTTGGGTTGTCACAACTGGGAGAAAGGTGTGCTAAGAGTCTAGCGGGAGGAGACCTGGAATGCCACTCACATCCCACAGCGCACAGGACAGGCCCCCACAACAAAGAATATGGGGCCCACATGCAGAGTGCCCACTCTGAAGCCGGATGCCCAGGCTGAAATCCCAGCTCTCACACTCTGCCACCTTGAGCAAGTTTCCTCCTATCTAGCATGGACTACGCTTCTGAGGTTATTGGGGTTACTGGGCCCATACCTGGAAAGTGGTCCTCACAATGCCTGGCACTTAGTGACTCTTGTTCATTGACTCCTGCCCAGAGAGAACAAGGGTAGATCTAGATGCAGGGATTCAGACATTCTCTCCCTTTCTCATTACAGCTTCTACTGCAGGTGGGATTCTTCCGGAATCCACACAGGATTCCCCACGCAGGATCCATGCAGGATCCACGCAGGAAGCCACACAGCCAAAAGCAGCTCAGGTCTTCCATCACAGGGGCTTTGGTTGTGTCAGGGGAACAGAGGAATCTTTTCCCGGCTTCAGTACTTCGAAATCCCGAAGATCGGCTCTGATTGGCTTAGCGTGCGTCATGCCCATGTTTTGCGAGCACCATGTAAATACATTAATTAACTCTTGTCATCTTCATATCACCAATGTGGTGAAGTAGGTAGACACTCTTACCTTCCTCTTTTTTTTTTAATTTTTTAGATTTTTATTTATTTATTTGACAGACAGATTACAAGTAGGCAGAGAGGCAGGCAGAGAGAGAGGGTGAGGAAGCAGGCTCCCCGCTGAGCAGAGAGCCCGATGCGGGGCTCGATCCCAGGACCCTGAGATCATGACCTGAGCTGAAGGCAGAGGCTTAACCCACTGAGCCACCCAGGCGCCCCATCTTTTTTTTTTTTTTTTTTTTAGATTTTATTTATTTATTTGACATAGAGAGAGAGATCACAAGTAGGCAGAGAGGCAGACGGGGTGGGGGGAAGCAGGCTCCCTGCTGAGCAGAGAGCCCCATGCGGGGCTCGATCCCAGGACCCTGAGACCATGACCCAAGCCGAAGGCAGAGGCTTAACCCTCTGAGCCACCCAGGTGCCCCCTCTTACCTTCCTCTTTCAACAGCTAGGGAAGCTGATGTGCAGAGGTTAAGTAACTTGCCCAAGTTCACTCGGCCGGTAAACAGTAAGCAATAGGATTTGATCCAAGGCAGCCTGGCTCAAACACACTCATTCGCAAAAGCCACCATCTTGAATATATATGTTTAGATATGTCCGTTTTTGTCAAAAAGTACAATAAGAAGTAACGTTTTATTATCAAGGCTCAGTCATAGAGATATTTTCAACACCAAAGTTTGCTCGTTTTTGTTTTTCTTTCCTTTTTTTTTTTAAGATTTTATTTATTTATTTGACAGACAGAGATCACATGTAGGCCGAGAGGCAGGCAGAGAGAGAGAGAGAGGAGGAAGCAGGCTCCCCGCTGAGCAGAGAACCCGATGTGGGGCTCGATCCCAGGACCCTGGGATCAGGACCTGAGCCGAAGGCAGAGGCTTCAACCCACTGAGCCACCCAAGCGCCCCTTTGTTTTTCTAAGATAAAGTAGTTGTGCTAATAGCATGAAGCCACCCATTCTCTTGGGTGAGCTAATGAGAGATTAGTCCTGACTTTTAATATAACAGCCTTGCGGAGAGGAAACAATGAGAGCTGATCCTGAGACAAAAGTTCCCGGAGAAGGAAGGAGGGGAGGCAGGTGAGGGTGACCAGAAGAACTAGGTCTAGAGAGGAGACAGCCCGGTCATGAGGTGGGGTTGTCAACAATGTTGACGTATCTTTTATGTTTTCATAATGACCCTAGACCCAACTCAACCCTTTGACTTTTTCTGGAGCATTGACAGGGGTCCGGCACTGTCACATCAATTTCACTAAAAACACACCTGTATCAGTCACATACACTTTGAGGGAAAGAATGACTGGATAGTGAGAGTATCCTGCCCGGGGACCAAGGGCTCAAGAACAGGGGGATAGATGGTGGTGCTGCATTCCTTCCTTATTCGTGCCACCGATTTCTTTTTTAGGTGCTTAGTATAAGGAATAATCAGATAGGACCATGTAGGTGGGTTAGACAGGAGGAGGAAGTCTCCCTTGGGAGTTCACAGAGGCTAATCTGCTGCGAGTTGTGTTAGAGGTGGTGTTATAGTGTCCTCTAGTGGACACTTTAAGAATTTAAGCAATATCAGATTCCGACAGGTACGAGGCTAAATTCACTGAAGACAAGATCATTTACCAGGGGGTGGCTTCCAGAGTGTTTGGAAAGCAGGACCACGAAAAGACGTGTGTGTGTGTGTGTGTGTGTGTGTGTGTGTGTGTGTGTGTGTGTGTGTGTGTGTGTGTATCTGTGTTGGGTGGGAGCTGTGGGGCTTCTCCTAACTTCACCATGTAGATGTCAGGAAATGGTGATAGAGGCAAAATGTGGGAGTAGCTGATGGCAATGGCCCAAAGATTTTATTTAAAAATGTGAGAAAACCAAAGGCTGTGGAGATAGGAACTTTCCCCCTTTCCTAAAGTAGACTAAGTACGGTGGTTTAAATAAGAGAAGAGGCAGAGCCAGTAACTTTCCAAGTAGAATTGGCTTCGTGCCTGGGGTGGTTCTACATGTCAGTTATGCTGAGAAACGTCCTGATTCCACAGATTCCCTTGGTTCACCCGGAACAGACAGAGAACCGAGGGCTATCACAGCTTCATGCCCACAGTGTAATAAAGGGATGTTTCTGTCAGAATGGGGAAATAGAAGGGTTTTAGGGGAAGAGCAGATGAATTAGAGGTTCTTTCTTAATGGTGAATGCTTTTGTCATGAAATGTGTGTTTGACTTTTTCTCCTTCTGAGAAGGTACTACATTGTGTTTTTCGAACCAGAAACTTCCTCTGATATGACTGGGTTGAGAGCTCATTGGTTAAAAGTTAGTATTTGGGGGTTGGGAAAATATTCTTTTTGTTCTTAAGTCTGTGAATGAGTTGCTTTACTGTGAGCCTAAGTTTCCCTTGGTGAAATTGCCTTCATGTGTTTGGCTGAGGTATAGTTTGTTTAATTTATGAACACAGTAAGATTTATCCATGAATTCGAGACGTTGAAAAGTTAATTTATTCTGATAATAATAAGATTTTTGGTTTTATGTGTGCAAATACTGCATGAATGCGTTAGCTTAATAACCCTTTAATTGAAATAACTCCCACAGAAAATTTCATAAATCATAAATATATAGCTTAACACATCATTTCAACTTGAACACATCTGTGTGAACTTAATTGTTTTAGTCAGCTCGGGCTGCTGTAACAAAATACCATAGATCAGACGGCTTGAATTTTAGGCATTTATTTCTCATGGTTCTGGAGGCCAGGAAGTCCAAGATCAAGGTGCTGGCAGATTCAGTTCCTAGTGAGAGCCCTCTTCCTCACTTCCAGAAGGTTGCCCTCTCTCTACCGTGGAGGGTGGGGGAGAGGAAAGGGAGCGTACACCCTCTGTGCTTCCTTCTTCTTTAAAAAAAAAAATATATATTTATTTATTTATTTGACAGAGAGAGAGAGAGAGAGAGAGAGCGAGCCCAAGCAGGGGGAGAAGCAGTCTAGAGAGGGAGAAGTAGGTTGGAGAGGGAGAAGTGGGCTCTTGCCAAGCAGGGAGCTGGACACAGGGCTTGATCCCAGGACCCTGGATCATGACCTGAGCCGAAGGCAGACACTTAACCAACTGAGCCACCCAGGCACCCCTGTGCTTTCTTCTTATAAGGGCACTTATCCTACCGTGGGGTCCCTACCTTCATGACCTCATTACCTCTTAATATCATCACATGAGGGGGGTTAGGGCTTCGACATGTGATCTTTGGGGAGCACAAACATTCAGTCCATACAATAACCATTTTGTAAAGAAGCCTCCCCATCACCACCTCTGTCCTCCCCAGGTAACCACTATCCTGACCTCTAACTCCCTAGACTAGTTTTGACTGTTTTTGAACTTTACATATCATTGGAATTACACAGTATACCCTCTCTGCTATTTCTCAGATTCATTCCTGTTGTTATGTGTAGCAGCAACTTGTTTATTTCCATTGCTGTGTAGTATCCCATTACATTAATGCACGATTTATCCATTTGAGTTTTCCGGTTTTTGACTATTTTAAGTAATATAAATCTTTCGGTGCACATACCTACTAGTGGAATAGCTGTCCCCCATCAACTTGAGTAGATATCATCAAATGATTTTATAAACTGTTTGTGTCGATTTAGACTCCCACCGGCAACGTGTGAGGGTTCAGCCACGGTCAAAAAGCACGGTCAAAAAGTATTTATGCTACAGAAATTGGCAACTTCTACAAATTAGAGTTTCTTTCTCAGAGAGCCACTTGTTAAATAATTGCCAACAGACCACTGCCAAAATCCACTGTCACAGAAACCACACATAATTTCCAATACTTGGTAGAGTCAGTCTTTTTTTCCCCTCAAAAGAAATGATAAAAAATTTTTGATCAAAATCTTAATTGGATATATTTTTAACTCTGATTTAAGAATTTAGAGAGATAATTTTATTTTATTAAGATCAAATATATAGGGAGTCAGACATCTCTTATTTTATAAACATACCTCAAATTTAAAAATAGGGTGCCTGGGTGGCTCAGTGGGTTAAGCCTCTGCCTTCAGCTCAGGTCATGATCTCAGAGTCCTGGGATCGAGGCCTGCATAGGGCTCTCTGCTCAGCAGGAAGTCTGCTTCCCCCTCTCTCTGCCTACTTGAGATTTCTCTCTCTGTCAAATAAATAAGTCTTTAAAAATTTTTTTAAAAATAGTACCATTTTCCAGGCCTTTAAAAAAATCATGTATCTTAAGGTCAAAGATGAGGAAAAACCAGGACAGTCATATAGCTGGTCAGAGTGTAAACTGAGACAACTGCTTTGGAAAACGTCCACAGTATTTACAAAAACTAAACGTGCATACCTCCCACGATTAGCAATTCTACCCCTGGATATATATACCTAACAGAAATGAATGCTTCTGTCTACCAGGAGGCATGGAAGAGAATGTCCATAGCAGCTCTGTTCATCATAACCCACACTGGAAACAACCCTGATGTCCACCAACGGTAGAGTAGGTAAATATGTTTTGATGTATTCACACAACAGATATTACATGGCAGTAAAAAAGAACAAAGTAGGGCACCTGGGTGGCTCGGTTGGTTAAGCTACTGCCTTCAGCTCAGGTAATGATCCCAGACTCCCAGGATCAAGTACTGCATCGGGTTCCCAGCTCCATGGGGAGTCTGCTTCTCCCTCTGACCTTCTCCCCTCTCATGCTTTCTCTCATTCTCTCTCTCTGTCAAATAAATAAATAAAATCTTTTTTAAAAAATATTTTATTTATTTATTTGACACAGAGAGAGAAAGAGATCACAAGTAGGCTGAGAAGCAGGCAGAGAGAGAGGAGGGAAACAGGCTCCCTGCTGAACAAAGAGCCCGATGCAGGGCTCGATCCCAGGACCCTGAGATCATGACCTGAGCTGAAGGCCGAGGCTGAACCCACTGAGCCACCCAGATGCCCCAATAAATAGAATCTTAAAAAAAAAAAAAGAATTTAAAAAAAAGGAAGTCAGGCACAAAAGAGTCCATGCTGTATGATTACAGTCATTTGAAGTTAAAAACTGGCATAGCTAGCCAACAGTGGTAGAGATCAGGAAGGGGTTACCCATGGGAGGGGTACTAACTTGCAGGGGATGTGAGAAAATCTTCTGGGAAGCGGTACTTATTATATTCTTGATCTGGGTGGTGATTACACAGAACATATGCATTTAAAATCAATTTGTACACATTACCATTTCTAAATTACATGCCAATAAAATGGAAAAGATTGCCTAACACCCTGTTGTTAAGAGTGATATTACTGAGTCACATTCTTAAATTTCTTTTTTTTTTTTTTAAGATTTTAATTTATTTGTTTGACAGAGAGCGAGCACAAACAGGGGGAAGCGGCAGGCAGAACAAGAGGGAGAAGCAGACCTGAGACATGGGACTCAATCCCAGAATCAACCCTGGGATGGTAACCTGGGCTGAATGCAGATGCTTAACCAGCTGAGCCACACCGGTGCCCCTGAGTCCGATTCTTATGTCAGTGAAGCCTCAGTTTTTCCATATGTCTTTGACATTGCAGTGTGACATGAAAATACCATCTTCCATAGGTGTGTGGTAAGAAAGGGGAGAACCAGCCGTTTCTTCGGCAATATTTGGCAGTACTTTTCATTTAGGCAGCTCCAGAGTTATTAATCATAAGATTTGACAGCTGACACCTGATATATATAGATATATATATATATGCATGTATATATACATGTGTATATATACAGGCATGTATATATACACGTGTATATATATGTGTGTATATATATATATATTTAAATCATCACTTGAATGTATTCTGACTCTTTGCTTGTGGGGTTTAGACAGACCTTAGGAATAATAATACTCGGTTTTAATTTGCAACTTTCTGTCTATAGCCATAGATTCAGGGGGAATGAGTTTACATACGATGTCAAAATCCACCAGCAAAAGACCACCAGGAACACACCTGTAGCTAATCGCAGTTAAGTTTCTTTGGCTTGCAGCAGCAGGGAGAATGTACCCCAAAGGAATCTGGGGCCATCTCAGGCCGGGAGACGTGTTTGGGCTTGTGTCTGAGAGGTGATGAGGGAAGTAGGAGCCAGGAATCAGGGTGAATGCTGGCAGGAAGTGGGGTGGGGCACAGAGCAGGGTGGGAGAAGGTGGAAAGTGGGTCCCAAATGGGCAAATGCTGCCCGTGTAGCTTCTCTGAAGTAACTGTTAGAGGAAGTGCTTCAGCCGAATGGAAAAGCAAATGAGAAAAGTTGGCTGAGAAACAAGGAAGGCCTGATACACTGAACACAGCAACGGGTAATCAAAGCAGTAGGATTTATCATTAAGTATTAGTAACTATTGATACTGTGATTGAGAAAAGATTCTTAAGCCAATTATCATAAAAGGCATATGCTCATCATAAAAACTAATGTAGAGAGCACTAGAAACATTTTCTTAATTGTCCCAAGGGCCACTATCCCAAAACAATCATCTTCAACATTTGTTGATCATCATTCTAGCCAACTTTCTATGCCAAAATATGGAGAACGGTAGCTATAAATCATTTAATGATGTGCAGTTTAAAATAATTCTGTGTTAGGGTCATGCCAGAGATTAGCTGCAGGCCTGGTTTTTGGCTCATATCTGCTCTTCAAATGTGGCTTTGGCCTGAACCCTTAGAAGGCTGAACAGCCAAGCATATACTTTAGTATCAATTTCCGATGTCTTTGAACTTGTGTGTGGTCCATGATCATGATTTCCATTACTTCTTATCAAGGTAACAATGTCTGCAAATTTAAGTAAGCCATGTTATTTAGGTTTACTATTAATATCTGAATATTTGCTTCAAAAGTGGGTAGATATTTTAGATGCAAATCAGTGAAAATGTCCGTCTTTGGGGCCCCTGGATGACTCAGTCGTTAAGTGACTACCTTCAGGTCAGGTCAAGATCCCAGGGTCCTGGAATCAAGCCCCACATCGGGCTCCCTGCTCAGTGAGGAGTCTGTTTCCCCCTTTCCCTCTGCCATTCCATCCTCTTGTTCTCTCTGGCTCTGTCAAATAAATAAATAAAATCTTTTTAAAAAAATGTCCTTCTTTGCTTTAAATGCTCAAATTCTTTCAGCCATTTAAAGTACAAATGTATATTTAATATTTCATGAGTAAAATGTTGTAATAATTGATGATTTGAAAGCTACTAATTGTGTATATAAAAGCAATGACTAAGAATGTTCAAGTCATTAAATATAGGAGTGGATGAACAGTTAATACAATCTTTAAGAAAAAAGATGTTAACTAGGTATCCTTAGGAAGAACTTTATATTATTATATTATTTTTTAAGATTTTATTTATTTATTTTTAATGTTTCAAGTTTTTATTTAAAATTCTAGCTAGTTAATATATAGTGTGAAATTAGTTTCAGGCATAGAATTTAGTGATTCATCACTTACATACAACACCCAGGGCTCAGCACAAATGCCCTCTTTAATGCCCATCACTCATGCTAGACCATTGCTCACCCATTTCCCCTCCAGCAACCCTCAGTTTGTTCTCTATCAATGAGAGTCTCTTAGCCACACCTGGGTGGCTCAGTCAGTTAAGTGTCTGCCTTTGGCTCAGGTCATGATCCCACGGTCCTGGGATCGAGCCCCATATCCGGCTCCCTGTTCAGTGGGGAGTCTGCTTCTCCCTCTCCCCCTTCTCATGCTCTCTCTCTCTTGCTATCTCTCTCTCTCTCTCTCTCAAATAAGTAAATAAATATAAAGTCTCTTATGGCAGGGTGCCCAGGTGGTTTGGTAGGTTAAGCATCTGCCTTTGACTCAAATAATAATCCCAGTGCCCTGGGGTTGGGCTCCCTGCTCAGTGGAGAGCCTGCTTCTCTTTCTCCTTCTGCCCCTCCTCCTGCTTGTGCTCTCTTTCTTTCTCTCTACAATAAATAAATAAATAAAATCTTAAAAAAGAGTCTCTTGTGGTTTGCCTCCCTCTTTGTTTTTCCTTTACCCTATATTCACCTGTTTTGTTTCTTAAATTCCACATATGAGTGAAATCATATGGTATTTGTCTTTCACTAACTGACTTATTTTGCTTAACATAATGTCCTCTAGTTCCACCCACAGCATTGTCAATGGCAAGAGTTCATTTTTTTTTATAGCCGAGTAATATTCCATTGTATGTATACACAACATCTTCTTTATCCATCCATCAGTCAGTGGACATATGGGCTCTTTCCATAATTTGGCTGCTGTTGATAATGCTGCTATAAACGTTGGGGTGCGTGTGCCCCTTCAAATCAGAAGTTTGTAACCTTTGTAAATACCCAGTAGTGCAATTGCTAAATGCTAAGGTAGCCCTATTTTCAACTTTTTGAGGAAACTCCATTCTTTTTTCCAGAGTGGCTGCACCAGTTCGAGTTCCCATCAGCAGTGTAAGAGGGTTCCCTTTTCTCTCTGTCCTCGCCAACACCTGTTTCCCATGTTGTTAATTTAAGCCATTCTGACAGGTGTGAGGTGGTATCTTACTGTACTTTTGATTTGTATTTCCCTGACAATCAGTGATGTTGAGCATCTTTTCATGTGTCTGTTGGCCATCTGGATGTCTTCTTTGGAAAAATGCCTATATTCATGTCTTCTGCCCATTTCTTAACTGGATAATTTGTCTTTTGGGTTAAAAATTTTATTTGTAAATAATCTCTACACCCAACATGGGGCTCGAACGCATGACCCCCAGGCCAAGAGTAGCACACTCCTCTGAGCCAGCCAGGCGCCCCAAACTTTATATTGTTTTAAGGTCTAGAACTCTTTGTAATAATTTAAATAATACAAATCAGAAACTAGTGATCAGATCTTATCATAATTCCAATTTTGTAGAATCGTTTCGTGTAACAGTATTCCTAACATTAATCAAAATACTCTTCACTAGCTGTCTTCCTTTCATTTATTAAAAAGACACCTCAGAAGAAATAAAAATATAAACCACAGCAAAGGAGAAGATAATTGTAACACATACAATCAACAGAAGATTAATATCTAGTGTATGTAAATAACTACTATAAAATAATAAGAAAAAGAGAAGGCATGCACATGTGTTCCCTCTCCCCCCTCAAATAAATAAATAAATAAATAAATAAATAAATAAACCTTTTAAAAATGGGGGTGGCACCTGGGTAGCTCAGTCGGTTAAGCCTCTGAGTCTTGATTTTGGCTCAAGTCATGATCTCAGGGTTGTGAGATTGAGCCCCAGGTCAGCCTCTGTGCTCAGCGGGAGTCTACTCCAGATTCTCTCCCTCTCCCACTGCCCCTCCCCCCACTCTTGCATATTGTGGGCACTCTCTCTCAAATAAATAAATAAAGAAAGAAAAACAGAAGGAATTCAATAGAAAAATTGACAAAAGACATTCTCAGAGAAGAAAACATGTATGGTCACTAAATTGATGAAAAATGTTTAACTTTATTAATAACCAGGAGATCAAGACTGGAATGAGATACCATTTAAAATACAGCCAGTTGGACCCTCCGGCTCCCTTTCCCATCGGACCTGAACACTGGTCTTGGTCGTAAAAGGAGGAAAAGGAGCACTGAAGCTGGCCTCATGGTGCTTATAGTCTGGTATATAGGCTGTGGGCTAGCTTCAAACAGGGTTTGAATTCCCTTTGAACTGGTTTCCTCCTTCACGCTAAACTGGGATACTCCTGAGTCTCTCTCTTTTTTTAAGATGTGTTACCAGTGCAGCTGTCCTCATTTGTGATTATGATCTACAGTTGGGACAGAAACACTGGGAAGAGGCAAGCTGAAAGAGATTATTTTGGTGGAAGACCATGACCTCTGTATTTTTGTTACTGCTGGCACATGGCAAATGATTGATAAAAGACCTGAAGTAGGTTAAAAAAAATAAAATAAAATACAGCCAGTTGGCGAAAATTAAGAGCAATACTTCCTGAAGAAAACATTGATCAATGAGACATCTCTTATACATTGACGGCAGGTGTACAAATTGAACAGCTACTTTGGAAAACAATTTGGTTTTCCTTTATGCTATTGGATAATCATATACCTAGAAATTCAATTCTTGAGTTTATAGCCAAGAGAAATTTTTGCCATGTGCATCAGAAGACAGGTGACAAGAATGTCGCTGGTAGCACTTCGTGTAAGAACAAAAAAACGGAACAATTCAAGTGCCCAGTGGCCCCAGAATAAATGGGTTGTGGTGTATTCACACACAGAATACTATACAGCAGTAAAAATGAGTGGTATTCCTTTATGTGCCATAACATGGGTAAATCTGAGTAGCATAATTCTGAGTGAAAAAGTAAGTCTCAAATGACTATGTTCTTCATAAAGTTCAAAGACAAGGCAAAAACAATATCTTACTTAGGCATCCACATATGTGATAAAGCCCTCAGAGAGTAGTGACCTCTTGGGGGAGATACAGGTCCCGAGGAGCACATTGGCAGACCCACGTTACTGATAATATGACCTGGGATGAGTGTTGAACTCATGGGTGTTCATTATGTTCCTTACAAAATTAAAACAATGGGTAAGTAGTCCTCACTATGTCATCCTCTGTTACTAATAGGACCTTCAATGTCTTCAAAGCCCAACCAGGTCAGATGACCAATCCCACTCCTAGACCAGACTCCCTGCTCCCTTGACCATTAATTGCCACAACCTTCTCGTGTGAATCATTGTATTGGTCAAAGTCCTTATTTGCAGGCCACAGAATCTGCAATATTGAGTTTAAACAGGAAGGAATTTATTGCCAGGTATCAGGTACTTGGTGAGACTTTAATTCGAGCGACTATGGGTTGTGGCTGACAGGAGGCCTGGGCTGATGCTGGTTGTGAATGAATGATACAGGGTTTTCTAGACTGGTTGGAGTGCCTAGAAGAAAGCCTGGGGAGATTCCTGCTTAAGTGATTTACTGGATGAGTATGCGTGGGACAAGGTGAGTGAGGTACAGGACAGGTCAGACGAAGAATGTTCAGCAAGGATGTGGACATGGTCTCCTCTGGAGACTCCTCCGCCTGGTTCCCCAGGGAACACTGGAACAGGAATCGTACCACAGAATCTGTTCCTGCTTTAGGCAAGTGGGACAGGACAGCCATTTGCACCCCAGGGAAGGTCTAACTTCCAAGGAAGTTGATTCCCATGTGGCTGAGGGAAATTATTTAGAGAAGGAACAACCAGCTCTCACAGCGACTGGGGCTGGGTGCAGTGACCAGGACACAGTCCTGGCAGTGACCCAGTGCCAACCCGAGCTCACTGGGAAAGGCCAGGGTTTAAGAGGGGGGATAGAGGAAGGCAGCAAGACAGGGGCAGCAGCAGGGGGCTGTCTGTATACCTTGGGAGCCTGGGTTCCTGAAGACCCTGGGGGCTTGGCCTCGTGCAGCAGCGACCACTCTTCCTTGTCTGGACACAGAAGGACAGACCAAGCTCTCTCCTTAGCCTTTCATTCCAGTGAGGGCTGAGCTTGTCATCACCCCACCCCCAGTCATCACTGTCACCCTCCCAGTTACTCAGGCAGAACAGGAGGCTTCTCTCTTAGCAACCTGCTGACTCCTCCCCCACCCTGGCCTTCTCCTTGATCTCGGGCTCTGACAGTGCTAGATTCAATGTGATATCTGATTCATTGGCTGATGGGCAGTTTTTTCCCAAGCTGTTTGCTTCAGTCTGGAGTGGAACATTCTGGCCTCATAGAAGGGCAAATAGAGAGGGGGGCTGGAGGGAGAGGAAGGGATACATTAACTCCTCTCTGCCAGCATGATTCTCCAGGGCCAGAACCTGGGGTTCTGCAAATTGTTTTCTCCAGGGTGGCACCAGAGAAAAACCTTGTCAAAGCCTGTAGATGATCCGTATACTTCCTCGTCTCTACCCGGGGCCATCCGAGAAACACTTAACCTAAGGAAAAATAGTGTGTCCCCTGCCCCACCCTCCTTTTCAACTCATTGCTACCCTCTGCCCTTCTGTCTATACTTTGGGGTCACCACTGGGACATCACGAACCAGGTGGCCTCCCCTGGGCCTTCTGCACACATCTCCCCCTCCCCCTCCCCCAGCAGTGTGCCCTGCTCTCAGTGGCCAGGGCCCCACCTCCAGCAGAAATGGGTATTTCAAGGACAGTAACACAGAAAGTCAGAGCCAGCACACCCTCGTGGTAGCAATTCAGAGGCTGAGACAGCCCTGGGTGGGAGACATTCCAGTTCTCCCATCCTTCTGGCTGATGGATAGGGGGCATCTTGGCAGGTGAGGATGGGAATGGGGGCCTCAGCAAGGAGTGAGAGCTTTCTAGGGAGGGGTCTTGGCCAGAAGGGGCTCAGCAGGCTCTTTCCAGGCTGGCAGGCTCTCTTCCCTTTCACCCTCATCTTGAGGGTGCTGAGGCCTACATCTCTTTTTAGCCCCAGCTTCTTGGCCTCAGGAGCACGTAGGTGGGGACCTGACATCCTCAGCGGTCCTTCCTGTGCTCCAAATCCCCCCATCTTCAACCCTCATGTTTTATCGATTAGACCTTCTGGCATGTTGAGCCTTCAAGAGTATGGGTTTCTATTTATAGCTTGTCAACATGCAAAAATCTCCCTTGTTAAAAAAAAAAAAAAAAAAAAAAAGGCCCACTCTGTCTCCACCACAAGTCCCATGCCCCGTCCTCCCTTCTCTCCTGTCTCCATCAGAGCCAAACCCTGCTGGGCCACCAAACTGAGGAGCCAGGCCCGTGCTGAGGGGCACCACCGAGGAGGAGCAACCCTCCTGAGAAGGAGTGAGACAGCCATGGCAGAAGTTATTTTCAACGAAAAGTGGCAATATGTTAACTTTGCATTTGAAATCATTTAGAAAGGGCTTATTTGAATTTAAGCATATATGGAAGTTTTACATTAGTTTGAAAATCGAAAATGTATTTTGTGTCATCTATAGAAAGGATGGGAAGCCTAATCTTTTAAAGGCGTTCATTCTTTCTTTCCTCACCCCTTGATCTCCAATCCTGTGTGGCTTCAGACACCAAGGAGTCACAAACTGCTCCTGCCAAGGTCACCAATGACCTTCACATTGGTATGTTTTGGGCTCAGCTGTGATGCCCTCTGACCTTGAAAAGCTCTCCTTGCGGGTTCTGTGACAACTGCTCTCCTCGACTTCTTAAGCCTTGCCCTTTCTGACTTCCTCTTGGTTCTTCTTCCCCAAAGTGTTTGTGCTCCCCAGAGTTCTGGGCAGGGCCTTCTTCCCCTCCAGCCCTGTATCCGTCTCTCCTGGTTTGGCTCCCTCCCTTCTCGGGTCTACAATTACCATCTGTAATTAGGTTACTTCCAAATACTGCCCCAGCCCAGCTCCTTATTAGCTCTAGGTCTGTGTATCTGACCATGTACTCTTCCAGGCACTTAGGTTCATTAAACCTGAACTTGATTTCTCCTCTCCCCGACAACACCTTCGGTGGCCTCTGTATGGCTGGGTCAAGCCCAAGTGAGCAGCTGTGTCACCTTTTCCGTCCCCAGGCTCAAAGCTTCCTCCCCACATCATGCTGCCTACAGCCAACTCCCAGGTCTGTAACCATCTCCTAAGGATCCTGAATGTGCTTCTCAGTTTTCTGGGTCGCCATTATCTCTTGCTTGCGTCACAGCAAAAGCCTCCAAATGGGTCTCCCCCATCTCTGTGTGCTCAGTCCATTTTCCATGCTGAAGCCAGTCTGGTGAGTTTCACCGAGTTCTCATTGGCTCAGAAGAAACTCAAGATCCAGGAGGTAACGATCCAGACTCCCCACCTCTGGTCCCTGGTGTGCGCTCAGGGTTAGCTCTCCCCACTCTTTGCCACCCACTCTCTGTCCAGTAGTATCTGTCTGGAGCTCCCATTCTGCTCCATCACACCATTTCTTCCCTGTCCTGCCTGGGCCACCTTGTCCCTTCCCCCACCCCCCGAAGCTCTGAGGATGCTTTCCGGGGCAATCATAGCCAGGCTGGAGGTGTGGGCGGTTTGGACCAGGGTGCTGACAATGGATGTGATCCAAGATGCTAGACATACTTAAAGAGAAGGTACAATAGGACTGGTTGGGTTTGGAAGTATGCGGGAGAAAAGCAAGGTTGTTTTTGCCTAACTAGAAGGGATTGATTCTGTTAACAGATGAGAAGGTAGTAGGAAGAATGGGTTTGAGCGGGAAGATGGGGGGTTCAGTTGTGCAAATGCTAATGGAAATGGCCCTTAGAAGTCCACTCGGGTATAGAAGTCTGGCTTCTGGAGCTGTACACTTGGAGCTGGAGCTGTACACTTGGAGAAAAAGCGAGAAAATGCAGCACCCTGATGGCCTAGTGGAAAAGGGATTTGATGGAGGAGGGAGGGGTCAGCTGTGTCACAGGTCAAATAAAAGGAGGTCTGAGAATTGAACTTTACATGTGCTAATAGGAAGGTCATTGAACAGTGCAGGAAATGGTAGGGCAAAAGCTTAGGGGAGCGTGTCTGGGAGAGAAAGAACAGAAGGGTGGGAGTCAGGTGGATAGACAACTCTTTCAAGGAATTTTGCTGTGAAAAGGTAAGATGCTAGCTGGAGGACGGGTTAGGGACACGAGAGTTTTTTCTTTTAAAGATGGGAAAAATTACAGCACTTTATTTCAGTGTATCTAGGGGATTGATCCAGTAGAGACCAAAAGATTGATGGAGGAAGAGAGAAGAAATATTAGAATAATGGAATCCCGAGGGGCCGAGAGAGGAAGGGACCTACTGACAGCACAGAGGTCGGCCTTGGGCATCAGCTCTTCTGAGTTGTTTGCATGACTTCTTCTCTCCCTTCATTCTGCCCCAGTGTCTGCTCTTCAGAGAAGTCTTTCCTGACCACCCTTCTAGAATGGTGACACCCATCCCTCTATCCTTTTATCTTGCTTTGCTTTTATCTGTAGCACTTCTCATAATAATATAGAACACATTTGTTTATTTTCTATCTTCTTCACTACAATATAAGTTCCATGTGGGAAGACTTGGTGTTCTTCTCCCTTGTATTCTCAGCACTCAGAATAGTGCCTCACACAGTAGCTACCCAGGAAATAATTAAGCATGAAGGAACAAGTGAATATTTCCCTGATGCCCATTACAACATACTCAGTTCTCATCCCATTTTTGTTTTTATTCCATTCTTCTATAACCCGCATCTCCTTCCCCATTCACCCAGGAGAACATTCAGCCCCGTGTCCATTAGCATCCCTGTCATACCCATGCCATCCCTCCCCCCATACCATCCTCGTCCGATGTGTACCCGCCCTCTTCTAGGTCTAATTTCCTCCATCCCCCATCTTAATTCCCCTTGAGACCCCTGTCTTAGCCTATCCCCATCCCCATCAGGCTCCTCGTCCTGATCCCATCATTAAGGCTACCCTCATCCCGGTTTCTACTGCCTACACTGTCTCCGTCCCCCCGCCCCGGTCCATTTTCTTGCCAGCAACATGTACTCTCCGCCTCCATCACTGTTTCTTCCCCCATTCCCTTCTGCCAACGCCATCACCACCTAACCTGCTTCCTCGCCTGGTTGGAAACCTCCAGGGTCATGGTTAATACAAGCAACTATGGGAAGACAGACGGATGGGAATCCTTCTCATAGTGACTTAAGTAAGTATTAACAAACATATCTTACAAACTAGCACGATTCCCTACAATAGGCAGAATAAATGACTCTCTGAAATTTTCTGAAACATGTATTACAAATATTGGCATTATCTCAAGCCTTGAGATGAGGGGTTCTGAGCCTGAGAGATTAAGCCAAACTCTATGGTAAAAACAAAATGGCTTCTCAGAGGGCTTTCCCCTCCCCACTTAATTTCTAATGTCAGGAAACACTGAGAATGTTTGTAAGTTATGATGAAAAACAGAGCAATTCAAATTGAATCTTACTTGGGACTCTGGTCTCTGCCAGAGTCGGACTGACTAGTCAGCTAACAAGCCTTTTTTTTTTTTTTTTAAGATTTTATCTATTTATTTGACAGACAGAGATCACAAGCAGGCAGAGAGGCAGGCAGAGAGGTGGGGGGGAAGCAGGCTCCCTGCCGAGCAGAGAGCCTGATGCGGGGCTCTATCCCAGGACCCCAGGATCATGACCTGAGCTGACGGCAGGCTTTAACCCACTGAGCCACCCAGGTGCCCCAACAAGCCTTTTTGTATTGCTCACTGGGTTGTAAGTACTTCGTCTTTCTCTATCTTCAAGAGAAATGATCACCACAGCACCTGAATAAACACAGTATTTTCAGCTTCTTGAGTTTTTGTTTTTATAAGTCTTTCCCGTCATCCCAATTTGTGACCTAGAATTTCCTTGTAGTTGAGGCCGGAACAAAATATGTATATATTAAAATCAATGAATGAATTAATTATAGGTGTACCTCGCTTTCTTGCACTTCACAGATACTGCATTTATTAAAAAAAAAAATAGCTGAAAGTTTGTGGCAACTCTGTGTGGAGCCACTTTTCCAATAGTGTTTGCTCACTTTGTGTGTCTGTGTCACAGTTTAGTAATTCTCACAATATTTCAAACTGTTTCATTATTATTATATTTATAATGATCTGTGATCAGTGATCTTTGATGTTACTATTATAAGTGTTTTGGGGGACCACGATCTACACCCCTACAAGATGACAAACTTAATACATGTTGTGTGTGTTCGGACCTCTCCACTGACTGGCTGTCCCCCCATTTCTCTCTCACTCCACAGGCTCCCTATTCCCTGAGACATGGTGATACTGAAATAAGACCAATTAATAACCCTACAATGGTTTCTAAGTGTTTAAGTGAAAGGAAGAGTCACGTGCCTCTCACTTTAAATCAAAACCTTGACATGATTCAGCTTAGTGAGGAAGGCATGTGGAAAGCCAAGATAGGTCTTAAGCCAGGTCCCTTAAGCCAAACAGCCAAGTTGTGGCTGCAAAGGAAAAGTTCTTGAAGGAAATTAAAAGTGCAACTCCAGTGAACACATCAGTGATTTAAAAAAAAATGGTAAAGAAAAACAACTTTATTGCTGATATGCAGACAGTCTTAGTGGTCTGGATGGAAGATCAAACCAGCCACAACATTCCCCAACCCAGAATAAAGCTCTAACCCTCTTCAGTTCTCTGAAGGCCAAGAGATGGGAGGAAGCTGTAGAAGAAAAGCCAGAAGCTAGCACAGGTGGGTTCCTGAGGCTAGAGGAAAGAAGCCATCTTCGTAATGTGGAAGGACAAGGTGAAGCAGCCAGTGCTGATGTAGAACCTGCAGCAAGTTCTCCAGAAGGTCTGGCTATGAGAACTCACGAAGGTGGCTGTACTAAACACCAGATTCTCAATATAGACACACAGCCTTCTATTGGAAGAAGATGCCATCTAGGACTTTCATAGCTAGAGAGGAGAAGTCATTGCTTGGGTTCAAAGCTTCCAAGGCCAGGCTGACTCTCCAGCTAGAAGCTGAGGCAGCTGGTGACTCAGTTGAAGTCCACCTTCATTTACCATTCCAAAAATCCTAGGGCTCTTAAGAATTATATGAGGGGCGCCTGGATGGCTCAGTGGGTTAAAGCCTCTGCCTTTGACTCAGGTCATGATCTCCGGGTCCTGGGATCAAGCCCCGCTTTGGGCTCTCTGCTCTGCAGGGAGCCTGCACCCCCACCTGCATCTCTGCCTACTTGTGATCTCTGTCAAATAAATAAATAAAATCTTTATTTAAAAAAAAAGAATTCGGGGTGCCTGGGTGGCTCAGTGGGTTAAAGCCTCTGCCTTCAGCTCAGGTCATGATCCCAGGGTTCTGGGATCGAGCCCCGCATTGGGCTCTCTGCTCAGCAGGGAGCCTGCTTCCCCTCTCTCTCTGCCTGCCTCTCTACCTACTTGTGATCTCTCTGTCAGATAAATAAATAAAAAATCTTAAAAAAAAAAAAAGAATTATATGAAATCAACTCTGCCTGTGTTCCATCAAAGGAACAACAAAAGGGGCACCTAGGTGGCTCAGATGGTTAAGCATCTGCCTTCGGCTCAGGTCATGATCCCACGGTCCTGGGATCGAGCCTCACATTGGGCTCCCTGCTCAGCAGGGAGTTTGCTTCTTCCTCTCCCTCTGTCTCTCCCTGTGCTTGTGCTCTCTGTCTCTGTCTCTGTATCTCTGTCAAATGAATAAATTTTAAAAAATCTATAAAAAAAAGAGGGTGTCTGGGTGGCTCAGTGGGTTAAGCCTCTGCCTTCGGCTCAGGTCATGGTCTCAGGGTCCTGGGATTGAGCCCCAAATCGGGCTCTCTGCTCAGCGGGGAACCTGCTTCCCCCTCTCTCTCTGCCTGCCTCTTTGCCTACTTGTCATCTCTCTCTGTCAAATAAATAAATAAAATCTTTTTAAAAATCTATAAAAAAAAAGAAGTGCACTTAACTTCTGGAGGGAACAACAACAACAAAAGGAACAACAAAGCCTGGATGACAGCACATCTGTTTACGACATACTTTACTGAATAGTGTTTGTTGAAAACTGCTCAGAAAAAAATATTCCTTTCAAAATAAGACTGCTCATTGACAAAGCAGCTGGTCATCCAAGAGCTCTGATGGGGATGGACAAGATGAATGTTTTTATGCCTGTTAAAGCAGCATCTATTCTGCAGCCCAAGGATCGCAGTTTAATTTTGACTTTCAAGTCCTATAATCTAAGAAATATGTTTCTTGAGTCTACAGCTGCCATAGAGAGTGAGTCCCCTGGGGAACCCAGGCAAAGTAAACCGAAAACCTTCTGGAAAGGATTCACCATTCTAGATGCCATTAAGGATAATCATGATTTGTGGGAAGAGGTCAAAATACTATCATGAACAGGACTTTGAAAGGTGGTTCCAGCCCTCACGGGTGACTGTGAGGGGTTGAGCACTTGAGTGGAGGAAGTGACCGCAGACGGGGTGAAAAGAGCAAGAGAACGAGAGTCAGAAGTGGAGCCTCAAGGTGCGGCTGAAGTGCTGCCGTCTCTTGAGAAAACCCGGACAGGTGAGGAGTTACAGCTTACGGAGGAACAAAGACAGTGGTTCCTGGAGATGGAATCTACTCCCAGTGAAGTCGCTGTGAAGATTGTGGAGATGACAATAAAGGATCTAGGAGGTTCCGTAAACTCAGTTGCTGAAACAGCTTTAGGGTTTGAGAGGATTGAGTCCCAATTTTGAAAGAAGTTCTGCTCTTGATAAAATGCTATCAAACAGCATCACGTGCTACAGGGAAATCACTTCTGAAAGGAAGAGCCAATCAGTGCAGCAAACTTCCTTGTTGTCTTATTTTAAGAAACCACCACAGCCTTCAGCGCCCACCGCCCTGACCAGTCAGCAGCCATCAACATCGAGTCCAGACCCTCCACCAGCGAAAAGATTAGGACTTGCTGAAAGCTCAGATGATGGCTAGCACTTTTTAGCAAGAAAGTATTTTTAAGGTAAGGTATGTACATTGTTTTTTTAGACATAATGCTTTTCCACACTTAATAGACTATCTATAAACAGGTCTCTTCTACGTCATGGGAAACAATTTCATTTGACTCTCTTGCTATATTTGCTTTATTGCATTGATCTGGAACTGGAACTGCCATATCTCTGAGGTACACCTGTATCATAATAGTACAGATATCATAATAATTATATATTATCAAAAATTACTTAATCTATAACTCGTTACTGTCCCATATTAACAAGACTATTATTTCCAATATGATTATGGTTCCTTATATAATTTTATTCCTAGTTTTTTTAGTAAGATACCAGCCCAAGGTCATAAGTCATAATTCTCAATCTGGTGCTTAGTACTTTTTTTATTTTTATTTTTATTATTTAAAAAATTTTTTTAATATAGGGGAGCCTGGCTGGCTCCGTCTGTAGAGCTTGTGACTTTTTTTTTTTAAGATTTTGTTTATTTATTTGAAAGACAGATCACAAACAGGCAAAGAGGCAGGCAGAGAGAGAGGAAGGGAAGCAGGCTCCCTGCTGAGCAGAGAGCCCGATGCGGAGCTTGATCCCAGAACCCTGGGATCATGACCTGAGCTGAAGGCAGAGGCTTTAACCCACTGAGCCACCCAGTCACCCTACTTAATACTTTAAAAAAAAAAGATTCATTTATGGGCCGCCTGTGTGGTTCAGTGGGTTAAAGCCTCTGCCTTCGGCTCAGGCCCTGATCTCAGGGTCCTGGAATCGAGCCCCGCAGCGGACTCTCTGCACAGCGGGGAGCCTGCTTCCTCTTCTCTCTCTGCCTGCCTCTCTGCCTACTTGTGATCTCTCTCTCTGTCAAATAAATAAATAAAATCTCCTAAAAAAATAAAAAAAGATTTATTTATTTACTTGAAGGAAGGGTGAGAAGGAGAGGAAGAGAGAGTTTCAAGCAGATCCCACACTGAGCGACTCTGAGATTATGACCTGAACTGAAATCAAGTGTCAGAAGCTTAACTGACTGAGCCACCCAGGTGCCCTCTGTTCACTAGTGTTCTTTACCAACGAACATACAAAATCCTTTTCCCTGGCTAGAATAAAATCAAGAGACATGTGATTTTGTAAACATCATGGTTGAATTTGCTACCATTGTTGTATATAAATTTAACCCATAGAATGTTTATTTGACTCAGGATCTAAAAAATGTTTCTAAAGTGGGGATCTATTACCACAGAGATCAAGCACATAGAGTCCTTGACCAAGTCAGTTTCTCTTTTACACGATGGGTAAGCATCACCAATGTAATGGTGATCCTAAAAAACACATTTTGTTTTCTTATAAATTATAAAACAAATGATTTTTCGCATCCCAAAGGGTAATATAACAAATAAAAACACCATAGAGAATGACAACGTATGAAGACTATACGGTGTATGTAAAGACCAGTGTGCCCATCGTCCAGCTTGGGAAGCAGAGTCTCACCCATAGTTCTGAAGCCTTTTGGAAGATCTTTCCAATTGCCTTCCTCTCCCTCCTCTGCCAGGATAATGGCCGTTCTCAATTTTGTGGGTATAACCTCTTTGCTTTTTGTTAACATTTTATTATAGATTATGTATGTGACCTTAAAAAACATGTCACTAAATTTTATGCATCTTTGGATATTATATGAAGGGCTTCATAATGTATGTTATACTTCAGTGGTTTACTTTTTTCAATTCACATTTTGTTCTTGAGTTTATCCATATGGCTGCGTGTAATCACAGTTTGTTCATTTTCGGCGTGTGTAGTATGACAAGGTAAGAACAAACAACCATCTATTTGCTCATTCCCTTGCTGATAGGCATTTTTTTGAGATACTTCCAGATTTTGACTATTACAGACAATGCTGCTATAAACATTTCTGTGCATGTGATGTTGTTCCCATGTGCATCAATTTCAAAAAGGTATGAACCTGGGAGTAGTAGCATTGGTGGGCTGTGGGGTACATGCATTGTAAACTTTGCTGCCAAAATTTTCCTCAAAGGGTTGTGCCAATTTAGCACTCCTTCAGCAGTGTATATGAATATCTTTTATGGTGACACAAACCTTGTGTGCATTCAGATTCCCTCAAAGGCCTCCTTTTCTCTCTTTCTCTTCCTGAGCATTCAAACTGCCCCTGGTCACCAGACCAGTTCCAGATTTGGCTGAAATTCACACCATGGATATCTACCAGAGAGCCATGGGAAGCAGCCTGGAAACAAGAATAGGAAATGGAAATGAGAGAAGCTAGGACCAAGAGCCTTCTTTCTCTCTTCCAAAGTGTAGTTCATCTTGCAACCCTTCCCATGAAGAGTGACCACGTTTAACGAACAATCTGCTGTGTCTCTTTGAAGTTGGTTACAAAGCACGAATCACAAGTCTGTGCACAGGCAGAGCAGATTGCAGGAACAAAGATGTTTATGGCAACATTGTCTGTGGTGGTCCGCGAGCACCCCATCACACCCTAGCTTCCCTTGCTCCTCCCTTCCTTTCCTCCCTCACCTTGCTGCCCTCAGCTGGCACATCTATAATAAAGCTCTAGTCCTTGTCTTAATCCTTGTCTCAGGCTCTGCTTTCTAGAGGGTCAAGGTTAGGAAATTTTCATTACTTACTTCCTCACCAACTCTTGAGATTGTCAGACTTTAAAAACATTTGCTTTCTATTGGCTGTATCTCACTGTAGTTCTAATTTGCATTTTCCTGAATCCAATGACGTTAACCAACGTTTCATACATTTATTGGTTGTTGTGTTTCTCATTTGTGAAATGCATGTTTAATGTTTTTACCCAATGTGCTATTGGATTGTATGTCCTTTTTCTTTTTATTACTGATATGTAAAATATTTCAGTTAACTCCTGGAGGATTAGAAAGTTAAACTATATAAGAGCACATGGGATGGGAGATACTATCTTTGGAAAATATGTTTGCCATATACGGGAGTTCTTTTTTTTTTTTTTTTACCGCCACCTCTCCCAAGCCCACCCTCCACAATCCCTTATATACATGAGTTCTTTACATTTCTCAGGATACAAGTCTTTCATTGATTATATATGCTGCAGACATCTGCTGCCACTCTGAGGATTAGTTTTCCACTGTCTTAATGGAGTCTCTTGTTGAATAGTATTTTATTTTATTATTTTTTAAAAAGATTTTATTTATTTATTTGTCAGAGAAAGATCAAGAGAGTGAGTACAAGCAGGGAGAACAGCAGAGAGAGGCAGAAGCAGGCACCCTGCTGAGCAAGGAGCCAGATGTGGGACTCCATCCAAGGACCCTGGGATCATGACCTGAGCTGAAGGCAGACGCTTAACCGACTGAGCCACCCAGGTGTCCCTGAACAGTATTTTAATTCAGTCAAATGATCCAATCCATCTTTTCCTTTATGATTGGTGCTGTAAATGCCTCCAGGACACTGAGGCCATGAATCTCATCTTTTATAGTGTCTTCTAAAAGCTTCACGGTTTTGCTCTTCATGTTTATATATTTAATGCAGTTATCAATTTACTAGTGCTCAGCTCCAAATGCACCCTGTTTTGTCAGGCTTTGTCATCCTGGAGCGGGACCTTAGGAATGGTTCTCCTTTGTCAGCAGACACAATTCTAGGTCTTGCCAGAAGAGGGCGCTAGAGAGACACTGCTAAAGGTGGGTAGTTCTTGGTCCTGGAGCTTTTCCTTCTTGTTCCAAAGGTGCAGCCGCCAGTAAGTGGCATCCTTGCCATTGGGTGGCTTCTCAGTGGGTTTTGCTGCGGGTGATTTCCCAGTAAGTTTCGCCAGCACCCCAGTGGGCAGTTTCCTGCCGGCCAGCGGTAGTCTGCGGCACATTCTCTCCTAACCAGTGGAGGGCAGCGACACCTTCTCCAATGAGATCTGCAATGAGATCTGCAATTCCGCCTTGGGTGGGTGGTGGGCGCTCTTCCAAAAGTGCTCCTTTCTTGGGTGCTCTGCCCTAGCCATAGAGGTGGTGGCTGCTCTGCCTGCATTATTTGTAGTCCTCTACTTCTCTAAGTAGTTAATCCCCTTGTAACTAGTTAGTAATTCTTTATATTACATTTTTCCAGTTCACATTACTCGTGTGGTTTCTTTTGCCAGACTGGATCCTGATTGGCAAAGTATTTAGTCTACCTGGAAATAATTCAGTATATGATACGAGCCAGGAGTCCACTTTTTCCAACTAACCAATTGTCCTGGCACCACTTAGTGTAAGGACTTCTTTTCCTCCATTGCTTTTCAGCGACAGCTCTGTCATATAGCAACAGTCCCTGTGTGTGAGTCTCTTTCTAGGATGTATGTCTGCCCCATTTTTCTGTTTGTCTGTGCCTGCACTAATGCCTTCATGTCTTAATCACATCTCATAATAAGTCTTGGTATCTAGTATAGCATGTCCTTCCACAGCTATCATTTTCTTCAAAATTATGTTGGATTTTTATCAAATGCTTTTTTTCTACTTTTCATGAGATAATCTCACACTTTCTTCTTTAATCTGTGGTGGATCATGCTGATTGCTCTTTAAATGGTAAACTCTAGGGGCGTCTGGCTTGCTCAGTCATTGGCGCATGCGACTCTTGACCTCTCTGGGTTATGAGTTCAAGCCCCACATTGGGTGTAGAGATTATCAAAACAAATAAACTTTTTAAAAAAAAAAAGTTAAACTCTAAGATGTTTTTATTTGTTTCTGTTTCTGCTGCTTCTGTCTCATGGTGGCTTATTTCTCCTCATGTGGTAGTTTTTTTTTTTTTAATTGCTTGCTCATATTGGGCTAAACAATCTGTAAGATTAAATGATATAAATTTGAACCCCAGACTCATGAGAGGACAGGTTCGTGGTTAGAACTCTGGACAGGCTATTATTATTATTTTCATTCAAAGTTACAACAGAGACAGACAGGTTTTTTCTCGTTATTTCCCTCATACAAGCCCAAAACTTATCCCCTATTCCCCATAATATTTATTTACCTCCAAAGCTTTAGGTTTCTGATAGTGACACCTAGCTTCCATGTTGGCATATCACCAATTCCAGCAATCTGTATCTGTTTTAGGCCCCTGGAGATTTTCCTTAGTGTCTTAAGGTCCTAGCAAAGTGTATGAATGTCTATTTGTTGAAATTTATCCAGTATCAAGCAGGAGGTATTTTCAAGCAGGAGGGCATTTTCTAGTGAACCATACTGCTGGTAGCAGAAATATTTTTGTTGTAATGTCTTCCAGAGTGTTATTATATATGATATTACCAACCTGTTCTAAAATCTCAGGTAATTTTTCTTTTCTTTTTTTTGGGGGGGGTAATTTTTCTTAATGGACCTGGCAACACCATATATTTGGAAAGTTAATGTCCAAAGACTTTCCGTTTCACTTATTTCTCTGAGATTCTATAATTTTGCTTAGGGGAGAGACTAGAAGTGGTGCATAACCAGGATAATATCCCCATAATCACATACGCCAGACCAATTCCTTGGATGCCAAAAGTCAGCTCATGTACCACAGATGAAATAAGTCCCAATAAATGATCACCGACAGTCTAATTGGGCAATTGAGCAACTGAGTAGCGGAAGATTAAGATACAGTGATGTATTGAATTCAGGGAAATATCATAAGGATTAATACAACATTCATTATAATTACATTGGCCAATGGCCACAGGAACTAATCCATTTTGAATGAAACATTGAAACACATTAATGGAGGTGGCTATTTGTGGAAAGAGTATGGAAGTATGGGAAATTACGCTGGGGATGGTGCGTCTGGAAGGCTTTATTGGTCCCATTCCAGCAGCAATCAAAAACAATGGTTTTGCATCCCTGGGCTTCAAAAGTCTTCCTAGAGGAGGAGCATTAGTATCTTGGGTATCCCCTGAGAACTGACCCAATACTGCATGATATGAAGTTTCTTTATGAACCAAAAGAACAGTTTTAAGGAAAGCATAATATTTTTACCCCTGGATTTTGACATACTAAAGCCATACAACAATAATCAGACAAAGGCCCATCAATGACTTTGGGGTTTTTTCCTTTATCTTTTAGATAGTCCTTTTCTTCCCCTTCCTCCAGAGGGGAAGATCCTTTTTACTTTGAAATGGCACATTTTCTGTACCTTGTAAGCAAGAACCCAAACCAAACCTGTGCATTCAGAAGGGACAGCAGGCCCAGGGCCATGGTGACCTGGCGGAACTGACCTCATCATTTGATCTCTTCGCCAAAAGAGAGGGGACCACACACTCACTGTGTCTTTAAATTTGGGAAGTAAAAATTGAGCAAGGCCTTTTTTTTTTAAATAGAACTTTTTTTGGTTTGTTTTAAAGATTTTATTTATTTATTTGAGAGAGATAGTGAGAGAGAGCATGAGAGGGGAGAAGGTCAGGGGGAGGAGCAGACTCCCTGTGGAGCTGGGAGCCCGATGCGGGACTCAATCCCAGGATTCCGGGATCATGACCTGAGCCAAAGTCAATTGCTTAACCAACCGAGTCACCCAGGCACCCCTGAGCAAGGTCTTTTTTTATCCAATGAAAGACACTGTTCATTTGCTTACATTTTTTTCCTTGCAGAAGAGAGGTTAGTGACAGATTTACTCCTTTAAAGCTGTGACCTCATTGTGTTGCTCACAAATCGGCCTGCGCTCAGAGTCCATTGTTAAGATAAGTATCAGCTGGCATCCAGAGAGCAAATAAGGAGACAGTATAAAAAATCAGCCAGGTTGTTCTTAAGGTTAAGGTTAAATATCCATGAAAGAGGCCTGAGAAGCTGCCATGCCTCTGGCACGGATGTCTTCTTGAGGTGGGAAGCCTGGACCAGGTTATGTGGGTGGTCAATCCAAGCTGGGATGGTTCTCTCCAGGGAAATTCAAGTGATGCCTCTTTTCTCTGGTGCATCTTTTTTTTTTTTTTTAAGATTTTGTTTATTTATTTGACAGAGATCACAAGTAGGCAGGCAGAGAGAGAGAAGAGGAAGCAGGATCCCTGCTAAGCAGAGAGCCCGATTCGGGGCTCGATCCCAGGACCCTGGGATCATGACCTGAGCCGAAGGCAGAGGCTTTAACCCACTGAGCCACCCAGGTGCCCCATTTCTCTGGTGCATCTTAAGGTCTATGCAATCTTCAGTTTGTAGATTATAGTTCAGGGTCACCAGGGTGATCTTTCAGGCTTCTTGTTACTGTGAATAGAAGTTCTGACACACTTCAGTAGTGCTTTGGAATAAGGTAGCAAAATGCCATTGAATACATAAATATTTCCCAAGTGGATGGCACTGGAAGGGCAATGAGAAGTTACACGAGCTTATCCAGTTTTTCTGTTGGCTAGAGTTCTTATGTTCTTGAGAATTACGGGCAAGACATCTGATCATTTCGGTCCATATGATTTGGCTAATTTCCTTTTTGAAATCCCACTTTGGCTTTCTCCCACCCTGAGCTAATTGTGGGTGATGAGAGCAGTGCAAGTGTTCATTTCAGCGGGGCTTTACTCATTCCCTTTACAGTTTGACCCGATCACTGCTGAAGGATAGAATTGCCTCAACCTGGGAAAGAAGATTTTCAGAAGTTTTTGATTCATGGTGGCTGGGTTAGCCTTTGCTCATTGCGAAAAACGTACTTGAATTACCAAGGCAAAATCAAAGGAACGCCATTTCTTTGCCTAGGTAGACACCTAAATATTTACAAATGTCCTTGCGGCAGCAGATGAGCTACTCATATTTATGGGCAAGTTGGCGTTACTGTTGGTTCAATGAGTATTCATTGAGCACATGCTATATGCCAGATACTGTTCTAGATGCTGGGGTTAAAGTGGTGAATCAGGAAAGAAGGGAACAATTCCTTCCCCCATGGAGCTCACATTCTAATGGGAAGACAGAAAATAAACACAGTAGGGAGGTAAAATAGATTAGGTTAGGTGGACTTAGCACTAATGACACAAAACAAGGAAAGTGGAATTAAACTATATATTTGGGGGGGTGGGTGCCTGGGTGGGTCAGTGGGTTAAGCCTCTGCCTTCGGCTCAGAGTCCTGGGATCGAGGGTCCTGATCTCAGGGTCCTGGGATCGAGCCCCGCATTGGGCTCTCTGCTTCACAGGGAGCCTGCTTCCTCCTCTCTCTCTCTGCCTGCCTCTCTGCCTGCTTGTGATCTCTGTCAAATAAATAAATAAACAAAATCTTTAAAAAAAAGTATGTATGTGGTAGGCTGGAAGGGGATTGCAATTTTATCTTATATTATTTTTTAAAGAATTTATTTATTTATCTGACAGGGAAAGAGGAAACACAAGTGGGGGAGGGGCAGAGGGAGAGGGAGAAGCAGGGCTCCAGGCAAGGAACACAACATGGGGCTCAATCCCAGGACCCTGGGATCATGACTCAGGCTGAAGGCTGAGCCTGCCAGGCACTGCAGGGATTGCAATTTTAGAGAGGCTAGCTAGGGGAAGGCTTCACGGGTTAGGAGACCTTTGAATGAAGCCAGAAGGACGTAAAAGGAGATGAGGAACTGTAGAGGTTCTACAGAGGTAGAGGGCTAAATAGGAGACCATGCTGTTCTGGAAACCAAGGAAAGAAAATGTGTTCAGAAAGGAGACGGTAGCCAACTCTGTCAAATGCTCCTTGGCAGTTGAGCAAGAGGAGAGCAGAGAGCGGGCCAGCCCTGAGAGCAACAGGATTGAAAACCTGCCTGACGTGACTTCAGGGGAGAACAGATGGAGAGACATTAGAGATGGTGAGAACAGACCATTATTTTGAAGGATTTTGCTCTGAAGGGGAGCAGAGAGACAGTGTAATAGCTGGAAGGAGAAACAGGGTAAAGGGAAGTCTTTGCCTTCGTGTTTTCTGGTGTTGGGGGATGCTGGGAGATTATACAGCATCTCTGAATGCTGGCAGCAATTATCCACTAGCAAGTAAATATCGAGGCTGTGGGGAAATTGCAGGAGCAGAGCGAAGACGCAGACAGCTGAGGCAAGAAGGCAGAGTGCCAGTGGAAAGGTGCTGGGAGACAGGCAGGCTGGAGAGCAGGCATGGTGGGATGCTCTCCTGGTGGCCTCTATTAGTGAAACAAGGAGCAAGGTCATCAGCAGGGAGCTGGGGATGAAACCTGTGTGAAGAGGGAGGAAAAGATGTAAAATAATTAAGTACGCAAATAAGAGAGTTAATGGACTAGAAACATGTAGAATAATTGCCAGGAAGTTAAGTGCCCACTGGAGGTAAGTGGTCAGGAATGTGAAGGAGTCCAGCCAACACAGTGACCTTTTGTTCAGCCATGTTTTTCTGCAGCATTGATGTCGACGTGGAGGACTGGGAGAACTGGATTCTGCCAAGATTTGGGTTTTGCCGAGCAAGCGATACAAACTGAGATCTGGCCAAGGGACTTGAGAGCATTGACAATGGTTCGTTATGTTTGACCATAAAAATTTCACTGGGTAAGGAAGTGTGGGAGCCAAGTATCTTATCTTGGCTGCCATAGCAAGATACTTGGGCAATGTAAACTAGACAGTTATTCTCTCACGCTTCCGGAGGCTGGAAGTCCAAGATCAAAGTGCTGGCAGGGTTGGTTTCTGGTGAAGCCTCTCTTCCGGGCTTGCAGACCGTTGCCTTCTTGCATGTCCTTCCATGACCTTTCCTCTGTGTGTGGACAGAGAGAGAACGCGAGATCGCCGGTACCTCTTCTCCCTTTTTTATTAGTTTTAATGGACATATAACATATTAGTTTCAGATATACTACATGACTTGGGATTTGTATACATTGCATAATGATCACTAGAATAAGTCTTTTTTTTTTTTTTAAGGTTTTATTTATTCATTAGTTAGAGAGAGAGCGAGCACAGGCAGACAGAGTGGCAGGCAGAGGCAGAGGGAGAAGCAGGCTCCCTGCCGAGCAAGGAGCCCGATGTGGGACTCGATCCCAGGATGCTGGGATCGTGACCTGAGCTGAAGGCAGCCGCTTAACCAACTGAGCCACCCAGCCGTCCCTAGAATAAGTCTTAACATCTTCGCCATATACATTGGCATCTTTTCTTGTGGTGAGAATATTCAAGATCTATTCTCTTAGCAATTTTTGAATATGCAATACAGTATTATTAGCTCTAGTCACCATGCTGTAAATGATATCCCCATAGTTTATTTATTTTATAACCAAAAGTTTGTACTTTTGACCCCCTGCACCCATTTTGCCCACCCCATCCCCCACTTCTGGCAACCACCAATCTGTTCTCTATATCTATGAGCTTGGTTTCTTATATTGTTTTTTGTTTTTCAATTCCACATATAAGTGAGATCTCAAATATTAGTCTTCTTTTTTAAGATTTTATTTATTTATTTGTTAGAAAGAGAGAGAGAGCGCACGAGCACAGGCAGACAGAGTGGCAGGCAGAGGCAGAGGGAGAAGCAGGCTCCCTGCCGAGCAAGGAGCCCGATGTGGGACTCAATCCCAGGACGCTGGGATCATGACCTGAGCGGAAGGCAGCCGCTTAACCAACTGAGCCACCCAGGCGTCCCTTAAATATTAGTCTTTCTCAGACTAATTTCACTTAGCATAATGTCCTCCTCTTCTAATAAGGATACTAATCCTATCAGATAAGAGCCCCACCCTTATGACCTCATTTAATCTTAACTATCTCTTAAAGGCTCTGTCTCCAAATGCAATCATGCTGGAGATTAGGGCTTCAGCATAGAAATTTTGGAGGGACACAATTCAGTCCATAACAGTATGGAAGGAAGCAGTCTAGGAGAATGACAAAGAGGTAAGATGAATGGATCATAGGTAATGGTGAAACCAAAGGTCCTCGGAATTGGAGTATTAGAAGGTGTGAGCTGGAAATAGGGGAGGAGCTGACTGGAGGGTGGGCTGTATGAAATTAGGATTATAGGGAGTTGCAATAATTTGTAGTGACAAAGTCTGGGGTGTGACCATGGGGCTGAATGGCTGAGGCAGGATGGATGTCAGGCTCTTGGAGGAGATGACACCAAAGAGCTGAGAGACCAAGGTGTGAACAGGCACATTGCTGGCTACGCTAAAGTGACCAGGAATGATCACAGGACAGCAGTGTTGCAGAGACTGACAGTGAGCCTGGTGTTGAATGGCCAAGGAAGGCAGGGGGCATAATGGGCAACAGATAACATTCGTAAGGCAGGACTATATTGGGACACAACCATAACCAATCATAACTCAATCATAACTCACAGAAGAAAGTATTCACAATCCATACCCCAAATCGATTTTCCAGAGGCAGATGCTGAAACGTAATGTGAGGCCCAAGAAGCTAACCAGGGCTCAACATGGGTGAGTGGCAGGGGGAGGAAGCAGGACTGGGCAGGGTAAGAATTTGAACTATGATATGGCTACTACGAGCCTCAACTAACCCAGCCGGGAGCTCTAACAAGTATCACGGCGTGACAGTGCTTGGTGTTGGCACACACAGCTGGGCTTTGCCTGCCCGCCGCCCCTCCGGTCCCCAGGTAGGGGCTGAAGGCAGGTGGTTTTCTGCAGATGAGGCCGATTCTGAAATCGTCGGCATCTGGAAGGCATCTGCCTATTGCGTCTGTGCAGCTGGAAAACCAGCTCTCCCTGCTGGGACATCTGAGGGGTGGTTCCCTGCGTCTACCATGAGGAGACCTGTATTTTATTTTGGCAAAAACCCCTCTATGAAAAAAAAAACAACCCTCTATGAAATGGCAAATATAAACCCCTATATATAAATATATATATAAAATAAATATAAATATAACATATAATATATGTCATATACAAATAAATACAAAATAAATGTAAATATAAAATAAATATATTATATATAAATAAATATAAATATGAAATATGAAACCAATATAAAAACCCATCTATAAAATGGCAAACAAAAAAAACCCAGTAGGAAATCTAGGTTGCCAAGGATAGTAGCGGCGGCCAAAATCTGAATCACTCCACATTCCGAATAACAAAACACGGATGGATCTAGAAGGCATTATGCTAAGTGAAATAAGTCTGAGAACGACAAACACTGTATCATTTCACTTACATGTGGAATCTAAAAAATAAAGCAAACAGGGACGCCTGGGTGGCTCAGTTGTTTAAGCAGCTGCCTTCGGCTCAGGTCATGATCCCAGCGTCCTGGGATCGAGTCCCACATCTGGCTCCTTGCTTGGCAGGGAGTCTGCTTCTCCCACTGCCTGCCTCTCTGTCTGCCTGTGCTCGTTCGCTCTCTCTCCGTCTCTCTCTGATAAATAAATAAAATCTTAAAAAAAAAAATAAAGCAAACAAACAAGCAACAGCAGAAGTAGACCCATAAATACGGAGAACAAACTGGTGGTTGGCAGAGGGGATGGGAGTGGGTGTGGGGCAAAACGGAAGAAGGAGGGTGGGAAGTACAGGTTTCCAGCTATGAATGAATAGGAAGCAGGGATGAAAAGTACAACATAGGGAATACAGCCAATGGCGTAATAGCGTTGTACGGTGACAGATGGGAGCTACACTCGTGGTGAGCTCAGCCAAGAGAGATGTTGAATCACTATGTTGTACACCTGGAAGTAATGGAACATTGTGTGTTAGGTATATTTCAGTTAAAACAAAAAAAATTGAGAGGGGTGCCTGGGTGGCTCAGATGGTTAAGCATCTGCCTTTGGCTTAGATCGTGAACTCCAGGCCCTGGGATTGGGCTGCCGGCTCAGTGGGGAGTCAGCTTCTCCCTCTGCCTCTCCCCCAGCTCATGCTATGTCTCTGAATCTCTCTGTCTCAAATTAATAAATAAAATATATTTGTAAAAGATTTTATTTATTTATTTGACAGAGAGAGACACACAGCGAGAGAGGGAACACAAGCAGGGGAGTAGGAGAGGGAGAAGCAGGCTTCCCGCTGATCAGTGAGCCCGTCGTGGAGCTCTATCCCAGGACCCTAGGATCACAACCTAAGTGGAAGACAGACACATAATGACTGAGCCACCCAGGCACCCTAATAAATAAACTCTTTTTAAAAATTTGAGTACCCTATAGAGCTCTTGTATGGGGTTACCTCTATCAATATTTAATATTGACTATTAAATTAGATATCAAACAGAATAATAAAATTCACTCAGTAAAAGAATTCAGCAAGATAGCAGGATACAAAATTAACAGGGAGATGTAAATAGCCGTCAGGTATATAAATAATAATCAGCGGATATGATGGTAGAGAAAAAGCCAATTTACCATAGAGAAGACACTTAGGAAAAAACTTTAGAAATGTGCAAAGTCTGGGACACCTGGGTGGCTCAGTTGGTTGGGCGGCTGCCTTCGGCTCGGGTCATGATCCCAGGGTCCTGGGATCGAGTCCCACATCGGGCTCCTTGCTGGGCGGGGAGCCTGCTTCTCCCTCTGCCTCTGCCTGCCTCTCTGTCTGCCTGTGCTCGCTCTCTCTCTCTCTAACAAATAAATAAATAAAATCTTTAAAAAAAAAAAAGAAATGTGCAAAGTCTATCTGAGGAAAATTTGAAAACTCTCCTGAAACATAAAAAAGTAGACATAGCAAAGGGGAAGACATCCCTTATTGTTGGATAGGATGATTCAACATAATTAAATGTCAGCTCTCCCTAGGTAAGCTTATAAATTTAATTGTGAACCCCCAAACTGTCAACAAGTTGGTACTAAAGTTCATGTGGGAAAAGTAAACATGTAAAAACGGACTGGAAAGTTATGAGGGGGCTGTAGCTCTATCAGTAATTAAATTAATTAAAACACATTCTAAGACCTCTCTAATTAAAAGTCTTGGGTTACTTTTGCAGGCAGTGTGTAATTTTTAAAATAATTAAAAAGATTTGGGGGTGCCTGGCTGGCTCAGTCAGTGGAGCGTGCAACTCTTATTCTCGGGGCTGTGAGTTCGAGCTCCACATTGGGTGTCGATATTACTTAAAAAATAAAGAAAATTTTGGGATGCCTGGGTGGCTCAGTTGGTTAAGCAGCTGCCTTTGGCTCAGGTCATGATCCCAGGGTCCTGGGATTGAGCCCCGAATCGGGCTCTCTGCTCAGCGGGGAACCTGCTTCCCCCTCTCTCTCTGCCTGCCTCTCTGCCTGCTTGTGATCTCTATCTCTGTCAAATAAATAAATAAAACCTTTTAAAAAAAAAAGTAGAATCATTCAAAAATTGTACTTTGATTGAATGAGTGGAATGAAAAAAATCTACCCATTATTGACCTTAGTATCACTGATTTTTCTCTTTGATGCATATGATATTAATGGATATCAAATTGGCCTAATTTCCACTGTTTTTATAATTATTTTACTAGTGGAGCCAATACTTAAACAGCTAAAATCATGCAAGAAAATGGAAGAAATTGAAATGACTGAAATTAATTGAGAACAAGCACTTGACCCAGATGAAAATCATGTTTAACAGAAGGATTTTTAAATGTGCCTTCTACAGTGACACAAGTTAAATCTGACCTTTTTTAAAAAAATATTTATAAGTTTTTGAGAGCAAGAAAGAGAGAGCACTTGCACGAGAGCTCGGGTGGGAGGGAGAGTCTCAAGCAGACTCTCCATGAGCTGGGAGTCAACTCAGGCTCAATCACACTCACGACCCAGGAGATCATGACTTGAGCTGAAGCCAAGAGTTGGATGTTTAAATGACTGAGCCACCCAGGCACCCCCATCTGACCATTTTTCACTGTAGTTGCCAATGTCTTAGTTTTTATGAAGCCAAGGATTTTACCACATCCTCCAAAGTGGATGGTAAATGTCAGCAGACATTTTGTGCAACTTACACATTTGCATAAACTTTTTCGAGAAATGTAACACAATACTTGTATTTTTATTAGATATGCACTTTTTAAAAAGTCATTGCTGTTGAAAGGATTTATGGAAAAATGAAAAATGGAAAACGAGTTACTGAACGATCATATAATATGTATGTATAACTTAAAGCAATGATAAAACCAGTTAACAAGAACATTTGATTATTCTTTATACAAACTATGGGGCAATTGTTCAACCTCTATTTCCCCAAACATATTTAATGGAACGCTAGCCTCTAATTTCCTGATTCCCACTAATACTGTTCATTGGGAAACTGATGTCTGGCTTGTGGATCAAGGTCACAGTGCACTCAGCCTTGGGCAAAATTGGCTGGTAAGCCAGGTGTCTAAGTGACCAGAAGAAAGCAGCATCAATGTCACTGGTAGCTTGTTTCCAGAAGCACTTGGTTTAATCAGCAAGTGTCCTGCATTTTGTCCCTGCAAGAGAAGTTGACGACACATTTACATGTTGACACGTTTATGTGTACACATATATGCAACTAGAAAGAGTTGAGAGAAAGAGACAGGCTTCATCTCTGTTGATCTTTCATATTTTACCAAATGTTCAAGTAGGAACTTTGTTTCCGACACAGGCATTTCTTATGGTGTTGGATGAAATATGGAAATTGGAGGTCCACCAAATCCATGATGGCTCACTGAAGTGCAACTGTTAATAATAATACCATTCTACTCACCAACAAGGCCAATGTATTCATTTCTTCCCATACCAAGCTGGAGTCATCTCGCATGTTGGAGCCTTCTGCTTGGCCAGGTCTGGAAAGAGGGAAAGAGACAGTCACAGTTTTAGCCTTTATATGCCAAGCATGATCTTTAAAAGAAAAAGCAAAAGTCACGTTATCCAAATTCCTTGTTGCCTTGGTAGCCATGTACAAGGACTCAGATGGTCTCATTTGTACTCTTTCTTGTCAAAGTAGTAGAAGGCTTACTGCCTTACACTGTGGTGCCAGTACCCTGCCCGGGATTGAGAGAGTTGGCAGAGGGTGCTTACACAATGTTGGGAGAAGTTAGCAAGTCAGAGGGCACCCGGCTGGCTCAGTTGGTGGAGCACACGACTCTTGATCTCAAGGTTGTGAATTCAAGACCCACACTGGGCGTGGAGCCTAGTTAAAAAAAAAAAAAAAGTTAGCAAGAAAAGTTGTAAAGAAAACACAAAAGATGTTGGCAAAGTAGATTGGGTAAATCTGGGTAAGGTTTTCTTTTGAAGCATTTTGAAATCAAAATGAAGGAGAGAAAATTGCTGTAGTGGGGGTGGGGTGTGCATCCATGTGTGTATGCTTTTCTTTCCTTCTAAAAAATTTTATTTTTAAGTAATCTCCACATGCAACATTGGGCTTGAATTCACAACCCTGAGATTGAGCCCCACACTCCACCGACTGAACCAGCCAGGGAGCTCTGTGGCTCTCTTATTTTATTTTATTTTTTAACATCCCAATCTCTCTTTTAGATATAGAAGTTATGCTATTATTTGAGGGAGTGACCAGCTTCACAGTTTTCTCTAAATGCTTCGAAAAAGGGGTGCCTGGGTGGCTCAGTGGGTTAAAGCCTCTGTCTTCGGCTCGGGTCATGATCCCAGGGTCCTGGGATCGAGCCCCACATCGGGCTCTCTGCTCAGCAAGGAGCCTGCTTCTCCCTCTCTCTCTGCCTGCCTCTCTGCCTACTTGTGATCTCTGTCTGTCAAATAAATGCACTCTCCGGGTGCGCCCCTCTCCCAGAACCTCCACGTGGTCACCAATCTGGAAGCTCTCTGAATCCCGTCCTTTTGGGGTTTTATGGAGGCTTCATTACATAGGCATGAGTGATTGAATCATTGGCCATGGGTGATTGAGCCAACCTCCAGGCCCTGTCCCCTTCCCAAGAAGTCAGGGGGATGGGACTAAAAGTTTCAACCCTCTAATCATATGGTTGGTTCTACAGACAGCCATCCCCCACTGTTAGGTGCAGCCCACCAGTCACCTCATTAACCTAACAAAAGATCTTTACGGGTCTCCCCACTTAGGAAATTCCGAGGGCTTTAGAAGCTCAGGCATAGAAATAAGATGAAGACCAAATATACATTTCTTTTTTTATTTTTATTATTTATTTATTTATTTATTTGTCAGAGAGAGAGGGAGAGAGAGCGAACGAGCACAGGCAGACAGAGTGGCAGGCAGAGGCAGAGGGAGAGGGAGAAACAGGCTTCCCCTCGAGCAAGGAGCCCGATGTGGGACTCGATCCCGGGACGCTGGGATCATGACCTGAGCCGAAGGCAGCCGCTTAACCAACTGAGCCACCCAGGCGTCCCTATACATTTCTTATTATAAATCACAATATTGCAGTTGGAAATAGTTATTTTAACTTTATCATAATTTGCTAAATCTGAAAATCTATATACATTTCATCTAAAATGAAATCATAAATCAGAGATGCAATATTGGTTTATATGATAATTTATATAGTTATCATTAACACCTTATTAAAGAGTATATATGCATTTTATCTGAAAAAGAATTTAAGGAAACAAGACCAAAACCTGTCAGAAACATGTGCAAGAGACATGAATAGACAATTCACAAAAAAGATATAAAAATGGCCTTAAACAGAGGAAAAGATGTCCAACCTCACTCATAGTAAGAAAAAACACAAAGTAAATTTACTCAGAAATACCATTTTCACCCATCAGCTTAGTAAAAATTTTAAATTGTGACACCTTCTGTTGGTAAGGCAAAGCTGTGGGGAAACAGACCCTCTCGCACACTGCTGGCACAACCCTCATGGAGGGGAGTTTAGGAATATCTGTCAGAGCTGCATAGACATTTATCTCTTGATCCATCTATCTCACTTGCACACGATATGCCTCTAACAATGCAAAAATACTTATAGAAGTGGGCGCCTGGGTGGCTCAGTCGGTTAAGTGTCTGCCTTCTGCTCAAGTCATGATCCCAGCATCCTGGAGTAGAGCCCCATATCAGGCTCCCTGCTCAGTGGGGAGCCTGCTTCTCCCTTTCCCTCTGCCACTCCCCCTGCTTGTGCTCTCTCTCTGTGTCAAATAAATAAAATCTTTTAAAAAATACTTATGGGGCGCCTGGGTGGCGCAGTTGGTTAAGCAACTGCCTTAGGCTCAGGTCATGATCCTGGAGTTCCGGGATCGAGTCCCACATCGGGCTCCCTGCTCAGAAGGGAGTATGTTTCTCCCTCTGACCTCTCCCCTCTCATTCTCTCTCTCTCTCTCAAATAAATAAATTTAAAAAAATACTTATGGACAAGGTTATTCACTGTAGTATTATTTGTAATTGCAAATCATTGAAAGCAACCTCAATGTCAGACCCAGGAAAGTGAATGAACTGTGGTACATCCATACGAATGAGTACTACGCCCTGTAAGAAAGAAGCTACGGAGCAGATGCCGAGTGATTTCCAATATATATTGTCAAGGAAATAAAAGTGCAGAAGAGCAGCTACAGCATGCTACCTTTTATGTAAGGAGGAAGAGAAAATAGGAAAGTATGTGTATTTATCTGTTCCTTTGTGCAAAAGCAGCACAGAATGGAGATCAGAAATAAATGATCTGGGCACTCTAGGCAGGTAAGGCTGGAAAGAATGGGGAATGGAAATGAGGGTACTGAGAATGGGAAAGAGGAAAGATGTTTTGCTGAGCAGACCTTTTTGTACAATTCTGAGTTTTAAAATCGTGCTAATGTTTTGTATAGTTAAAAAAAAAAAAGCAAAAAACAAGAATGGGAGAAGCCTACAGTGGAATATAAAGAAACAAATGAAACGAAGTATATTTCAAATGAAAAATATAACCACACGGAAGGTGGGAAAGAGCCAATTGGAATAACTCTTGAATGCGGGATTATGCGGATACACTCCCCAGTGAAAGAAAAACAGATACCTTGAGGTCTACTGAATACTGAGATCTGGTTTGTTTTTTGAATGGTATAGGCTAGATTTTTCTTTTTTCCCCTGCCTCCATCCCAGGCTAGGTTTTCCAAACTTCTTTTTCTGTGTATCCCCCGACTGGAACTCCAAGCCAGGTTTCTCACTGTTGGAGAAGGAAGTTACAAACATGGAAAGAGGGAAGGCTGGAATGAAACCCATGCTTTATACTGGTGTGTGCGTGTGTATATGTATAATCTTATTTCTTAGTTCAGGCCACTGAGGGTCTGAAAACAATAACACTTGAAGATCTAGGGGCTAGATCTTATTTTGTTTTGTTTTGATTAACATATAATGTATTATCTGTTCAGGGGTACAGGTCTATGATTCATCAGTCTTACACAATTCACAGTGCTCACCATAAAATCTTGGTTTTTAAATGCATACTAAAAGGAAACCAAGGCTCTAAGGCTAGATTGGAAAAATGCACATGAGGCTAGAATATCTTATGACAGAAATTAAGGTTAGTACTCAAAGAAAGATGGTGACATGTCAAAAGGAGACATAGGTGGTAGATAGAAGTGGCTCTCCCTGGCCAAATCTGGAATAAGTTGAGCATGAAAATAAATAGTGAGTGTGGATTATAATCCATTGAGTTAAATAGGAATCCATGAGTCTATACCATTATAGAGAAATAAACAAGAGACAAGGAATAGCTCTTCCATACAGCAGAAGCCCAACTAACAAATAAATGTAGGATTAGGAAGTTAGAAACTTACTGTCTAGCAACCATAATAGTAACAATTGATTCAGGCAGGAAATCACAATGGATACTAAAACTGGTGGGTGAATTAACATAGTCTCAAAGATTCTCCCCACAAAACACTGAGTGATTTTGAAAAGAAAATAGTAACTAATCTCCAAGTATTTGGGGATTTTCCAGCTATCTTTTTGTTATTGTTTTCTAGTTTAATTCCACTATTATCTGAGAGGAGATATTATTAGGATTTTAAATTTTTAAAATTTGTTAAGGTGTGTTTTATCATCCAGAATGTGGTCTATCTTGTTTCATGTGAACCTGAGAAGAATCTCTTTTCTGCTATTGTTGGATGAAATAGTCTATAGGATGTCAGTTATGTGTAGTTGATGGATGGCACCGTTGAGTTCGACTATATCCTCACTGATTGCCTGCTGATCTGTCCGTTTCTAATGGAGGAGTATTATCCAACTATAATAGTGGATTCAGTTATTTCTCATTGCAGTTATATCAGTCTTTGCTCACATATTTTGTTCTGTCATTAGGTGCATACACATTAGGGATTGTTATATCTTCTTGGAGAACTGACTCTTTTATCAGTATGTGATGCTTCCCTTTATCCTTGATAATTTTTCTTGCTCTATAGTCTCTTGTGTGGGGCACCTGGGTGGCTCAGTGGGTTAAGCCTCTGCCTTCCACTCAGGTCATGATCTTGGGGTCCTGGGATCCAGCCCCCGCATGGGGCTCTCTGCTCAGCAAGGAGCATGCTTCCTCCTCTCTCTCTGCCTGCTTCTCTGCCTACTTGAGATCTCTATCAAGTAAATAAAAGAAAAAAATTTAAAGTCTCTTGTGTCTGAAATTAATGTAGTCATTCCAGCTTTCTTTCATTTAGTGTTAACATGGTATATCTTTCTCTCTCCCTTTACTTTTTTTTTAAAACATTTTATTTATTTATTTGATAGAGATCAAAAGTAGGCAGTGAGGCACACAGAGAGAGAGAGGAAGGGAAGCAGGCTCCCTGCTGAGCAGAGAGCCTGATGCGGGGCTCAATCCCAGGACCCTGGGATCATGACTTGAGACGAAGGCAGAGGCTTTAACCCACCGAGCCATCCAGGTGCCCTGAACCCTTTACTTTTAATCTATGTGTGTCATTATGGTTTTTTTTTAGAGTTTTAGTTAATTTATTTATTCAAGAGAAAAAGAGAGAGAGCACAAGTGGGGGTGGGGCAGAGGGAGAAGCAGACTTCCTGCTGAGCAGGGAGCCTAACATGGGGCTAGATCCCAGGACTCTGATATCATGACCCAAGCCAAAGGCAGATGCTTAACCAACTGAGCCATCCAGGTGCCCCATGTGTGTCATATTTAAAATGGGTTTTTTAATCCCCTCCAGTTGGAGCAAACCAAGCTAGAGTATAGAACAGAACTTCTGATCTTCTTCAAGATCTCTTGCTAAAATGAAAGTACTACATACCATGAAAAGATAAAGTGGGTTTCTTGGAGAAATGTGTAGTTAGGGTTGGTTTTTCTCATCCAGTCTGACAATCTCTGTCTTTTAATTGTTGTATTTAGACCATTGACATTTAAAATGATTATTGATTATCGTTGGATTAATATCCACTGTATTTGTTATTGTTTCTTTTTCATGTTCTGGGTATTTATTATTATTGAGATAAAATTCATATAACAAAATTCACCATTTTAACCATTTTGAAATGTACATGTTAGTGTGGTTTTTCTTCACTTGATCTTAGCCAAAAGGCCGAGAAGTGATTAGTGTGGTTTTTCTTAAGTTTTATTTATTTTTAAGTAATCTCTACACCTACTGTAGGGCTTGAACTCATAACCCTGAGATCAAGAGGTGCATGCTCTTGCTATTGTTTTCTATATATCACCTTTATTCTTTGTTCCTATTTTTGTCTTCCACCTTTTTTGCCTTGTGTGGTTTTACTGAGCATTTTATGTGATTTCATTTTCTCCCCTTTTATAGCATATCAATCAAAATGTTTTGGCACATCAATAAAATTATATTTTTATTTTTTATTTTTATAGTGGAGAAATTTGTGATCACATTAACATCACTAGTAAAAGGACAAATAGCTATCATATGTCTCCTGACACATTTCAGTGAGAAGGGCACATTTCTTACCTGGTATTCCTGCCAAAAAATGCATAACCTTAATTACTCTTGAGGAAACACTGAACAATCCCAAATTAAAGAACATTCCACAGAGTAACTTGATTTATTCTTCAAAAATGTTAAGATCATAAAGGACAAGGAAAGGCTGAGGAATTACTCCAGAATAAGGCTTTGTGGCATGACTACTAAATGTAGCTCATGGTCCTAGATTTTCTTTACTTAAAATGAATATTACTTAGGGGTGCCTGGGTGGCTCAGTTGGTTAAGGGTCTGCCTTCGGCTTGGGTCATGATCTCAGGGTCCTGGGATCTAATTTTGCTCAGAGGAGAGCCTGCTTCTCCCTCTCCCTCTGCTGCCCCCCTTGCTTGTGCTCTCTCTCTCTGTGTCAAATAAATAAATAATAAAAATCTTTTAAAAAATGAATATTTTTGGACAATAAGAACAAGGCTATTTAGTATTATATCAATATTAATTTCCTTATGATATTTATATTGTGATTATATAAAAGAATGTCCTTATCTTTAGGAAATATGCACTAAAGTATTTAGGGATAGATAAAGCAAATGTGGTAAGATGTTAATATCTGAGGAATCTGAGTGAAGGGTATATAGGAATTCTTTGCATTGTTCTTGCAACTTTTTTTGAAATATAAAATTATTTGCAAGTAAAAAATAAAAAATTGTAATAGATTTTCGTCTTCTGGCATTTAGATGAGTCACCGGATGGCTCAGTTGGTTAAGCAGCAGCCTTCAGCTCAGGTCATGATTCCAGGGTCCTGGGACAGAGCCCCGCTTTGTTAGGGAGCCTGCTTTTCCCTCTCCTTCTGCAGCTCCTCCTGCTTGTGCTCGCTCTCTCACTCTCTCTCTCTCTCTCTCTCTGTGTCAAGTAAATAAATAAAATATTTTAAAAATAAAGAGTGCTATAAAAGCTTTATTTTAATATACTAATGTGTGTAGTACTCCAGAAATTAAATCCTTTGCAACTATTTAACTTACAGTGAACATTTTCGATATACTTAAAAATATGTGCCAATTCTTAGGCTAGTGAAGCCATTCTGTATACTATAATAATGGTCCCATGTCATTCTACACTTGTCAAGAACCATAGAACTTGTCAAGAACCATAGACTGTGCAACCCGGGAGTGAACCCTGACGTAAACTATGGGCTTTGGGCGATAATGATGTGTCGGTGTAGATGCACCAATTGTAACAAATGTTATCACTGGTGTGGGATGTTGACAGTGGAGGCTGTGCATGTGTAGAGGCGTGTGTAAAGGCAGGAGGTATATGGGAACTCTCTGTACTTTCTGCTCAATCTTTTTTGGTGAATTTAGAGCGGTGGTGGTGAATTTTTGAATAAGAAACAATGTCTATTAGAAAATGTGTGAGAGATAAAACAAACTGAGGGTTGCGGGGCAGGGGGTGGTAAGGATAGGGTGGTGGGGTTATGGACATTGGGGAGGGTATGTGCTATGGTGAGTGCTGTGAAGTGTGTAAGCCTGATGATTCACAGACCTGTACCCCTGGGGCAAATAATACATTATTTTTTTCCAAATAATACATTATATGTTAATAAAAAATTTTAAAAAACGTGTGAGAGAATGCATACATTTTTCAAGTCTTTAGGGGTAAGGAAGAAAAATGTGGGAATCACTTTCCTAGAGGATTGGTGCACAGAATATTTATGTAAAACCAGAATATTTATTCTGGTTCACCAGAATATTTATATAAAAACAACCATGGCAGCATTTTGACAATAACCTCAACAACTCCATGGGGCATCAACAGCAGAAGAGATAAACACATTGTAACATATTCGTATTCATATGGAAAATTATTCAGCAATAAAATGAATGAATTACAATACCACAAAGGAATCTTACAGGTCAAGTGCATGAAGCGCTATAGGCATGATTCCATTTATATAGAGCTCAAAAAACAAGCCAAACTAAACCATATTGTTTAGAGCCATATGCATATGTGGTATAAAAGAAAAAGAAGCAAGTGATTCACAGGAAATTCAGAATCATAGTCACCTCTAGGATAGAAAGGGTCATGTGATCTGGAAGGACACTTGCATGGGTGAGGGGCTGTTGTTGGGGCACTAGTTAAGTTCCATTTTTTTTATTTGGGTGGTAGGTAAGTGGATGTTTAGAATTAAAACATCCATTAAAAGTATAAGCACTTTAGAATTAGTGCTTATACTTTATATTTTATGCACTTTTACATGTGTTACATTTCACAATAAAAGAGTTTTGAAAACTAAGTGCTTATAATGGATTAAAAAACAACAACAACAAAAGCACAATCTCAATTTTTCATGACACTAGTCTCCTGGTGTCCTTTCCTGAATTTGGCAGACATGATCGCCAGAAAAGAATGCACTGATGGGGGAACATGGGTGGCTCAGTCGGTTAAGCCTCTGCCTTTGGCTCGGGGTCATGATTTCAGGGTCCTGGAATCCAGGCCCACATCGGGCTCTCTGCTCATCGGGGAGCCTGCTTCCCCCCTCCCTCTTTCTCTCTGCCTGCCTCTCTGCCTACTTGTGATCTCTGTCTGTCAAATAAATAAATAAAATCTTAAAAAAAAAAAAAAAGAATGCACTGATGGTTGGGGGAGAGGGGGAGGACAAAAGCAGTAGTGTCCTGGGAAAGGTACGAGGCATCAGCCAGAGCAGTTTTTCTTAATTGCTAGCCTGCCCACAAATCCCCTAGGGATCTTGCAAAAAAATGCAGATTTTGATTTCTAAGTTCAGAGGAGGGACTAGAGATTCTGCATTTTTAACAAGCTCTGGGGTGATGTTGATGTTGCTAGTTCATGAACCACACTTTGAAGTAGCAGTGCTAGAGCGTTTCCAGGTAGAAAGATTTTTGAAGAATAATAATTTTGGGGGGGGGAGGGGGGATAGCTGCAACAAAGGCGTAGAACAGGGTATAAAGGCAGTTAGAAATGTTTTCTCCTCCAGAGGTGAAAAATTCCCATTTTTCCACGATGGTCTACAATCACATATCACTTTAAATAGAAAAATGAATGGATATAAATCATGACAGATTCTTTGTAGCAAAGGAATAAGCTGGGGCAAGTTAACAGGTTTGGCTTCTTGTGCATAGCGTAAGGCAGAGGAAACTTCTTTATACCTTCTTGCTGAAACCAAAACTTCCACGTGGAACTCTCTGGGAGAATCTCACTGACCTGTCAAGATTGGTATTTGGGGAGAAACTAACAGAAAATGTTATTAAATTGGTAATAAACTCAAAGCTATCACGAGCTTCTCTCATTATTGGAACTGAAAATAGGCTGGATTTAACAGGGGCATTTATTAAGGATCATGTGATCAGAAGAAGCAATATTTCATATCTGATTTGCTGGGTGTTGGAGAATGTTAGTGCTTGTTTTTAGGAGGCTATCACAGGAAGAGCCACTGTAGGAGGAAGCTTGCAGGGGCTAAGCCTACCAAACAGATTCAAGATGGCAGACTGACTGCCACCAGTGGGCGCCACCAAACATCCAAGGAGGCAAATTACGATCTAATGTTTCCAGAGAACTAATGAAGAGGGAATGCTCTCCCTTAGTCATTTTATAAGCCTGCATAACTTTGATAACAAAACTTGACAGGGACACTTTGAAGAAGGAAAATTATAGGCCCCATAAATAAAATTACAAAAATGTGATACTCGTTAGTACACTATATCAATAGAAAAAGCATATGATAAAATTTAATATCTATTCATGAAAACTTCTAGCAAACTAAGAATAAAGTGACATTTCTTAACCTGATAAAAGCTATTTATAAAAATCCCATAGCGAGCAACAAAACTTCTTTTTGAGATGGAAACAAGCCGTGGATGCCCACATTATTACTTCAATTCAACGTTGTGCTTGAGATCATGGCCTGTGATGTATAAAAAGGAAAAAAATTAAAAGGTAAAAGATTGGGAAGGAATAAATAAAACCAGTATTATTCACAGATGCATGATTATCTGTATTTAAAAACCTTAAATAATCCCAAAACAAATAATTATAATTCAGCATAGTTGCCAGATATGAAATCAACATAAAAATCAATTGTATTTCTATATTCCTGTAAGAAACTAGAATTGAAATTGAAATAGCATTTAAAAAAAAATGGAGTCATAGGAATAAGTCTACTGAAAATATGTGCAAAACCTCTTCAGGGAAAATTATAAACCTCTGATAAGAGACATTACAGGAAATCTAAATAGATGGAGAGACATAATATGGATTGGAGGAGTCATTAGTTTAAATATATCAAGTTTCTCCATGTGGATTTATAGATTCATTGCAATTCATTGCAAAAAAAAAATCCCAACATGACAAGACTACTGTAAAATATGTGTGGAAATAAAAAGGGCTAAGAATTACCACTTATCTCCTGAGAAAAACAGTGTGTACATCCTACACTACCAGGGAACAGTACTTATTACAAATCTATTGTAATTAAGTCAGTGTATTGACGTCAGGAGTGGTCACGGGGAAAGTGTGAGTCTGAACAAAGGAAGCACAAACCTTCGCATTGGTCAAGAGCACTGGTGAGCCCTGGGCTCCTCACATAAATCACTACCTTCCTCAGAATTGTTACTCTCCAAAGTCTGGAGCCAGAGTCTCCTTCAAGAAATGTAGCAATGGCTGGAAGAAGCACCCTTAATGAGAGCTGGGAGAATGGCTCAGGCTACAAGCCTCTGGGAACATTCTTCTAGGAGATTTAGGAACTCAGTTTATACAAGGAGCACACTGAAATTGAGTCAATAGAGGCCTTCACCGTCCATGACTATACTTATGACAGCACACCTTGTTCTTTTTTTTTTTTTTAGATTTTATTTATTTATTTGACAGAGAGAGAGCATGAGTGAGGAGGAGAGGGAGAAGTGAGAAGCAGACTTCCCCCCGAGCAGGGAGCCCGATCAAGCAGGGACTGGATCCTAGGACCCTGGGATCATGACCTGAGAGCCCAAGGCAGATGCTTAACTGGCTGAGCCACCCAGGCGCCCCAAGTGCATCTTGTTCTGATGAAGAAGTCTCAGTTCATACTGAGAAAACCACTCACATCCATGAGGAGAAAACAACTTCTCAGCTCAATCTGGTGTGACCATCTCTTAGCTCAATCAATTCAATGACAGTGGTTATAATAGGATGTTGAAAGGGACTTTTGTTATTCCAGAGGGACCCTTAGGATCAGAGTTGAGGACAAAGCAGCATCAGGTACTCCAATAATCAAGGGCTAGCCACCCCTTTGAGGACTTGAGGGCTAACCGAACTAAATCTGCTACTCTTAACCATGATTCCAAACCCCCTTCTCCATGTAAACAGAAGAAAGGGGAGGAAGGAGAGAGGGAGAGAGGGCTGTTAGAGATGTGGGATGTGGGTTTCTGGCATAGGAAGAAGAGTGTACTCTTACGATTTGGAGTTGCCTATAGGTCAGTGGCCACCATGGAAGATAGCTGAGTTTAAGCTACCCTGCCAGTTCCCTACTCAAGAGTGCTGCATGAGGAGACCCCAGAACTGGGAGCTGTGGAGTTTACTGGTTCCATCCTGACTCATTTGAATCACCATCTTCAACCTGATGCCACACACTTCATCGTTCCATCCTATTCCCATTTCCACTTCCATTCCATCTCCACTCCTATCCCCATCTCCATTCCTCTCTCCTTACAGATCCAACTTCCCATCTCCATTCCCATCCCCATCTTCTCTATCCCCCTCTCTAGCCTCTGCTTCTACCCCATCTGCATGCCTTTCTGGTCGCCATTCCATCCTCATCTCCATTTTCACTCTGATCTCCATTCCCATCCATCTTTATCACCAGCCTCTTTTCCCAGTGTCCACTCCTTTCTCATCCCAATCCCCACCCCTGGGGCCACTCAATCCCCATTACTATTTCATCCTATTCCCAGGGCACCCCATCCTTATTCTTACACATTACTTTTTCACCCTCACTTCCTCCAGGGTGGAAATTGAGAAAGATTCATGAAGAATGCTAAGTTTGGAGAAATGTTAGGGACTATCAAGGTTGATGGTCCCTCTATACAAAATTTCCTCCTCAGGTTCCAAGTATGAAACTTCAAAAGAAGTCACTCAAGTTAGATTTCAGATAGCACTTCTCCACCGTTCAAGGTGATTACAGGGACTGGAATGCAGACGGAGTAGGAGGGAAATAGAACAACCCTGAGGGAGACACAAGGACAAAAACACGAAGAGAAGCTAAGGTGATGACAGAGACCAGAAGAAACAAAAGAGTAACAAATTGGGAGTAACAGACCTCAAGTCCAGTTAACCTGAACCTCTTTCCCATTCTTCCCACTCTCCCCACAGGTCAGATTTTGCCACAGATACTTAGAGAAGGGGAAAGGTGTGGTCTGTCCCTTCATTCAATCCTTTATCTGTTCAGCGTTGCTTTTTTATTCAGATGAAGCAGGAGAATGGAGCTGGAAATGGACAATTATCTCTGATTCACCTGGCTGCAGAGAAGATCCTCTTTAGGATGGAAAGGAAGAAGGGTGGGATGTGATGGAGATGTGAACAGAGGGGCAACAGTAATGATGATGATGATGGGTTGATGAATAGTAGACTAGAGTTTTCAATTATACTGAATGACCGGAAGCTAATGCGCTTGCTCATGATTTTGTTAAGGCACTGGAAAGAGAAATGTGATAAGTGAAGTTGAAGGCAGTGATTAGAAAAACCAGTCACCTGCTGTGAAAATAAAGGGAAATCTCCTTTAGAATGGAGTTGGAAGGCCAGAAGGGGGCGCTCTCACGTCTTCCCACTCACCAGAGCAGGCGTCTGTAGCAGTGAAAGGCACACCCAACAGGGTCTTTAGCTCCTCCTGGACTATCCCAGCCATTGGAAGAAAGGTTTGCTCTTACCCTGACCAACAGCCCAGCCAATGAAAGACTGTCCCAGCTCAGCCAATGAAGAACCATATACTCTCAACTCCCACTTTATTCTGGTGGACTTCCTTTCCTCTGTAAGAATGTTCCTCCCTTTTGTTCTCTGGCCTTGCCTGCGGTTGTATGGTAGCTGGTTTGTTCCTGATTGCAATTCTCTGCTATTCCCAAAGAAACCCATTTTTCCCTGGTAAAATAACTGGCAGATTGATTGACTGATTGATTGTAGGCTCCATGCCATGGAGCCCAACATGGGGCTTGAACTCATGCCCTTGTCAAGACCTGAGCTGAGATCAAGAGTCCGGTGCTTAACTGACTGAGCCACCCAGCTGCCCCCAGGCAGTTTTATTTTTAAGGTTAATACTGCAGTTTAGGGCCTCTTTTCCCAAGAGGCTGTGTGCTCTCCTGACCTTACCTAATAGCTAATAGGAGATTTCAATGGTCAGATAAACCTATCCTAAGAAAGCCTTGCTCAGAGATTCTGAAAGTTTTCTTCCCTTCATTAGTGCTGGGAATTCAGCCCTGGAAGATCTGCCCAGTTGCCTCATGTTAGGAAACCCATGGGTTCAGCCTAATCATGTATTTTCATGACTGCTGGAGTGAACCTTAGGAGGCCTTGTGACTCCACTTTTGCTCTTTTTCTTTTCTTTTCTTTTTTTCCTTTTGATTCTTTGTTTTTGTTTCTGGTTATTGGCCGGGTCTGTTTGTCTATGACTTGAGGGATCCTTCCCCTCCCAGAACTGGTCCAGGAACAGAAGGAATCAGGCCACTAGACCAGGCTGGACTGCACTGCTGAGAACACACTGTGTACAGAAGAGCCCAGTGGTGCAGGGGTGGTTCAGTTTTCCCCACGTAGTGCTGGTCGGGAATCTGGTTTTATGGTTTGACGTTGGTGGTCTCTACCAGGTGGTGATGATCTCTTTCTCTCAGGTGAGAGATGACAGAGAATCCGGTTTGTTGGTTTTGTTGGTCTTGATACTTCATTTGTGAGATCAGATCACTTAAAATATTTCATGCCAATGGATAAGGGAAGGGCCCTTTGAGATGGGGCTGGTGAGTCATTGCGGTTCTGTGTCTACTTAGACTAGTGACAGGTAAAACGAAACCCGCAATCTCTGGGTATCTTCAAGCCTGCAAATGAGAAAAGCCTTAAATCTCGTTGTGCGGGTGTAGGATGTTTTCCTACAGCTTAAGGGCATGAGCAAATTAGATTTTAAAGACTCTTGAATTAAAGGACATTTATTCTGATTGGTTCATAGAGACTAACAAGAGCTTATATAAATCCAATATTGCTCAAACCACCTGAAAACAAAGAAGCTGAACTTCTAATACTTTAAATGGGTTAAACAAAACCTTTTCTCATAGAAACTGCTACCTTGAAAGCAATTTTATGCAAAATCCAAGTTTATGCAATCAAGCAAGGTTGAATGCTGGACAAGTCAGACTGACCTGAAATTTTACCTTAAAAATTTTGTCTTAAAACAAATTGTCTTTTTCCTGATTTTTACCAGTGTAGAGTAGAATGCAAACATATATTTTAGTTTATTTGTGTGTGTGTGGTTTTTTTTTTTTTTTAAGAAATTGAGAGGGAGATTGGGGGGAAGGGCAGAGGGAGAGAATCTGAGCTCGGGAGCCAGATGCCAGGCTCAATCCCATGAACCGCAGATCATTACTGAAGCGGAAACCAAGAGTTGAACGCTCAACCGACTGAGCCACCCAGGCGCCCCTAGTTTATTTGATTTTTAAGATTCGTTTTTGTTTCCTCATGAAGAGAATTGGTGAGCTGAACATTCTAAGACACAATATACTCCTCTGCCACTTTTGCTCCTGGAATAGCCTCAATCATTTTTATTATAACCTTTACCGAAGTATCTAGGGTCTGCTTCAGAGAGAGAACAGGGAGGTAGGACACTGAGAACCCTCTATCGCTTACAAATAATGCAGGACAGTGGGAAGAAAGGCAGGCGGGGCAAGCCCCCCAACCCCCAAGAGGAAACTACCCTTAAAAGGAAAAAGACCCCATCCTATTATTTACATCACCCTGGAAGGAGGCGTTTCCCACATGAACAACTACCTGATAGGTCAATGAGCACGTGGACGCTAACCTAATTGGGTGACAAGTGCATGGAAGGTTGATCAGATTAAAACAACCTGCCAGCACTCCCGGAAAAACCCGCAGGGGGCGCCTGAGTGGCTCAGTAGGTTAAGCGTCAGCCTTCTGCTCCAGTCATGAACCCAGGATCCTGATATCGAGTCCCGCTTTGGGCTCCCTGCCCAGCGGGGAGTCTGCTTCTCCCTCTCCCTTTGCCCCTCCCCCTACTCGTGCTCTTTGACTTACTCTCTCAAATAAATAAATAAAATCTTTTTTAAAAAATCCCCAAACCTGTAGACCTACCAGTGGGCAGCCTTTTTGGTCCCCTCCCCCTCTTTGGAGGCTTGGTACTATTGTTCAATAAACTTTGCTGCCCACCACTTTTCGTCTGGTCTACCTCTCATTCTTCGAAGCGGCGTGACCAAGAACTGTGGGCACTTAGGCAAAGACATCCTTAAGAATTTTATCAAACTCTTTTAGATTCCTGGACCCAATTTCAGTGTGTGTGTGCGCGCGCGAGAGCACGCGCGTGTGTGTCAGCTTCCTCAAACCAACAAGGAATTCTTGGACACCAGCAGGGGTCCAAAAATTCAACTGCATTCTGGCACTATCTCCGCAGAGGTAGCAGCATCAGATTCCACAGATGAAGGGTTTAGTCCTACAAGATTGTCCCTACCACCCCAACCTCAGAGGCCAGTGCCAAGTCCAGAATGTCCCCTATACTTTTGACAGACTGGCTATAAATCAGAGGTCCCACGACCTCTTCCTTGGGTTCAATTAATTTGCTAGAATGGCTCACAGAACTTCGAGGAAAGCATTTTACTCACTAGATCACTAATTTATTGTAAAAAGGATAGAACTCAGGACCAGCCAGTTGGAAAAGATGCATGGGCTGACCTTTCGTACTCTTCCCAAACATCCATGTGTTGAACCCAGAAGCTCTCTAAGCCCAGGCCTTCTGGGGTTCAATGGAGGCTTTATTATATAGGCCTGTCTCCTCCCTGGAGGTCAGGGGGATGGGACTGAAAGTTCCATCCCTCTAATCACTTGGTTGGTTCCTCTGAGGACCAGCCCCCATCCTCAGGTGCTCTAGGGGCTTTCCAAAAGTTGCTTTATTAGCATAACAAAAGATACCTTTATCACTCCCATCAGTTAAGAAATTCCAAGGGTTTTAAGACCTGGCCAGAACTGGGAGGAAAACCGAATATATATATTTCTTACTATAAATCACAATATCACACAGACCAACAGAGTTTATAAGAACACATTCTGCTTGATGTAAATGAATCAGGCCAAACACTGTAAGGCCAGAGTTTTGCCCTGATTGAGAGTGATCTTTGGAGAATAGTTAGGATCACAGCAGGGGACTATTAAGAAAATTGGTAATAAGGCGAAAGGATGACTATATGTCCTTTTAAAAAAGTTTTTCTTAAAACTTATTTTGAAATAATTTTCAATTTTCAGAGAGTTTCAGTGATAGCACAAAGCATTCTCATATACCTGTCAATAGCATCTCACAAAGTTAATATCTTATGTAACCAGGTACACTTTTTTTTTAGTTTCTTAAAGTTAACATTTTATTCTTGAAAGCTATCATGGTAAAAAGTTCAGTTCTTCCTCAAGCTTTTCTTTCATTTACTGATTATATTATTTTTTAAAATTTCTATTACTTCATGTTTGTATAATTTCATATTGCTCTGATTTTTCTTATTCTATTTATAAATCCAGAAAATGTTATTAATCCCTTTAAGGTGACTTTTACAATTCCATTACATTTCATTAAGTTTTAACTGCACATATAGAATGCGATACTCAGTTATCTTTTCTTGACTAGTTTTTCTAAGGGTTGATCAATTTTTTTTTTTAAGTTCATTTATTTAAGCAATCTCTACACCCCACATGGGGCTCAAACTCACAACCCCAAAATCAAGAGTCACGTGTTTCACTGGCTAAACCAGCGAGGCACCCCAGGATTGATCAATTTTATTAATCATTTCAAAATGTCAATTTGGGCTTGTCGCTTTCCTTTGTTTTATGCTCGTTTTCTGTTTCATTATTTCTGCCTTTTTCATTATTTCTTTTCTTCAACTTTCTATTTTTTTCCCTAGCTTTATTGAGATATAATTGACACACCATATTGTGTAAGTTTTGGGTATACAACCCGATATTTGATACCCACATCTATTGCAAAATGATTACAACCACTGCATTAACATTTCCATCACCTCACCTAATTACCTTTTCGTGCATGTGTCTGTGATGAAAACATAAAGATTTACTTTCTGAGCAACCTTTAAATGTATAATTAGCTATTGTTAACTATAGTCACCATGCTGTACATTAGATCCCCAGAACTCACTCATCCTATAACTGAAACTTTGTACCTTTTGACTGACTTCTCTCCATTTCTCTCCACCACCCCCCATCCACCCAAGGCCCTGGCAACCACCATTCTACTGTTTCTGAGTTCAGCTTTTGTGGATTCCACATATAAATAAGATCATATGTTATTTGTCTTTCTCTGTCTGACTTATTTCACTTAGCAAAATGCCCTCAAAGTCCAGTCATGTTGTAAATGGCAGGATTTCCTTTTTATGGCTGAATAATATGCATAATATATACAATGTTACATAATAATAAATTACATGTAACAATATACATAATAATATGTATACACCATATGATATATATGTGTGTGTGTTTTCTGTGTATTGTATATTGTTGGATGGAATGCTTTGCATATGTCTATTGGTTCCGTTTGGTATAAAGTGTAATTTAAGTCCAATCTTTACGTACTGATTTTCTGTCTGGAGGGTCTATCCATTGTTGAAAGTGGGGTATTGGATTCTCCCATGATAGTATTGTTGCCTATTTCTCCCTTCAGATCTGTTGGTATTTGCTTCGTATATGTTAGGTGCTCCAATGTTGGATGCATGTATTTTTATAATTGTTATATTTGTTGATGAGTTGGCTCCTTTATCATCATACAATGACAATCTTTACCTCGTGTTACAGCTTTTTTTCTATTGAAGTTTATTTGTTTATTTTTTAGTAATCTCTATGTCCAACATGGGGCTCAAAGTCACAACCCCTCTTGTTACAGCTTTATTTATTTTCATTTAAATGTTGTTAGTTAACATACAGTGCAATATTGGTTTCTGGAGTAGAAATCAGTGACTCATCACTTACATCCAACACCTAGTGCTCATCACAAGTGCCGTCTTTAATACCCATCCCCCTTCTAGTCCATCCCCCACTCATCTCCCTCTTGATTGAGGTCTACTTTGTCTGATACTGTAGAACTACCCTGCTCTCTTTCGGTTTCCATTTTTGTAGAATATCTCTAGCCATCTCTTCCTCTTCCTGCTGAGCAGAGAACGTGATGTGGCGCTCCATCCCTGGACTCTGGGATCACGACCTGAGTCAAAGGCAGAGGCTTTAAACCACTGAGCCATCCAGACACCGGAGCCCCTGTACGTCTTTAAAGCTGATGTGAGTCTCTTGAAGGCAGCGTATCTTGGGTCTTATTTTTTATCCATTCAGAAACCCTATATCTTTTGACTGGAGAAATCAGTCTATTCGCATGTAAAGTGATTCTAGATAGATAAGAACTTAATAATGCCATCGTATTGTTTTCTGGCCTTTTGTTCCTTTCTTCCTCTCTTGCTGTCCTCCTCTGTGAACTGATGATCTTTTTATGCAGTGGTATGGCTTGATTCCCTTTTCTTTTGTGTATCTACTGTAGGTTTTTGCTTTTTGGTTACCACGGAAGTTTACACAAAACATCTTACAGATACAACAACCTGTTTTATACAGATAACAATTGAACTTAGGGTGCCTGGGTGGCTCAGAGGGTTAAGCCTCTGCCTTCTGCTCAGGTCATGATCTCAGGGTCCTGGGACCAAGGCCCGCATTGGGCTCTCTGGGCTTCCCCCCTCTCTCTGCCTGCCTCTCTGCCTACTCGTGATCTCTCTCTCTCTCTGTGTCAAATAAATAAATAAAATCTAAAGAAATAAAAAATTGAAATTAATTCCACACAGACTCTACTCCTTACTCCTTCACTGTTTTGATGTCTCAACTCATCTCTTTTTATATTGTGTATTAACAAATTATTGTAGCTCTGATTCTTTTTAATATTCTAAACTTTCTACCAGATTAAGTGTTAATACACCACCATATCACAGTATTAGAGCGTTCTGAGTTTGACTGTACACTTACCTTTACCAGTGAGATTTATACTTTCAGAAGTTTTCATGTTACTTGTTAGTGTCCTTTCATTTCAGCTTGAAGAACTTCCTTTAACATTTCATGTAAGGCAGGCTTACAGTTTTAATTCCCTGGGCTACATTAACTTTGATCTCTGTCTTAGTAGTTTGGACTGCTGTGATGAAGTCCCCTGGATTGGGTGGCTTATGAAGAACTACAAATTCTTTGTCACAGTTCTGAGGGCTGCATGTCTGAGGTCAGGGTGCCTACACAGCCTGGTGCTGGTGAGATCCTCTTCTGTGTCGTAGACAGCCAGCTTCTCAGTGCAGCCTTTCAAGGCCAGAAACAGAGTGAGGGAGCCCGCTGGGGGACCTTGTATAAGGGTACTAATCTCATCCATGAGGGTTCCAGCCTCATGACCTAATTACCCCCAAAAACCTCCACCTCCTAATACCATCACCTTTCAACATATGAATTTGGGGGGGGGTGCGTCACAAACATTTAGTCCATAACAGTCTCTCCTTTAGCAAACTTCTAAGTATCCCCTGCCTATGAAATTATGTAAATCCTCATTCCTTAAACGCTCTTTGAATCAGCTTTCCCAATCTTCTGATTAACCAGTCAGCTTTTCAAAAATTCTACTTGGAAAACAATTTTTTTAAAAAATTTTACTTTAGCAGAATTAGCATCAGTCTGGGGTTGAGAGTTGAAATGACATTCCTGAGAAATTAAGATATGCTCTATAGTTACATAATTTGACAATTCAGAAAGCCCTCCTAGTCTTTTTTCCTTTTTCAAAAAAAAACAAACAAACCAAAAAACCAAAAAACCTCACCACATTAAAACATATAGAGAATAATACAATAATGAGTACCAATGTACTTGGCTCCCAGGTTTGTTAAATCTTAGCATTCATGATATTTGCTCCAGATACTTTATTTTTCTAATTTAAATCAATTAATTAAATATAGTGTAGTATCAGTTACAGAGGTAGAGTTTGGTGATTCATCAACTGCATATAACACCCAGTGCTCATTACATCATGTGCCCTACTTAATGTCAGTCATCCAATTACCCCATTCCCTCATCCACCTCCTTTTCAGCAACCCTCCGTTTGTTTCCTAGAGTTAAGAGACTCTTATGGTTTGTCTCCTTCTTTGTTTTGTCTTATTTTATTTTTTATTGTTTTTAAATATTTTTATTTATTTGACAGAGAGAGAGATGACAAGTAGGCAGAGAGGCAGGCAGAGAGAGGGGGGAAGCAGGCTCCCCACGAAGCAGAGAGCCCAATATGGGGCTTGATCCCAGGACCCCAAGATCACAACCTGAGTCAAAGGCAGAGGACCAACCCACTGAACCACCCAGGTGCCCCTGTCTTATTTTATTTTTCCCTCCCTTTCTGCTTTGCTTCTTAAATTCCACATATGAGTGAAATCATACAATAATCATCTTTCTCTGATTGACTTATTCCACTTAACATAATACCCTCTAGTTCCATGCACGTTGTTGCAAATGGTAAGATTTCATTTTTTTAAAAGAGTTTATTAATTTATTTGACAGAGAGAGAGAGAGAGAGATTACAAGTAGGCAGAGAGGCAGGCAGAGAGAGCGGGAAGCAGGCTCCTGCCAAGCAGACAGCCCGATGTGGGGCTTGATCCCAGGACCCTGAGATCATGACCTGAGCTGAAGGCAGAGGTTTAAGCCACTGAGCCACCCAGGTGCCCCAAGATTTCATTTTTTTTTTAAGATTTCATTTATTTATTAGTTAGAGAGAGAGAGAGAGAGAGAGAGAGAGAGCACAGGCAGACAGAGAGGCAGGCAGAGGCAGAGGGAGGAGCAGGCTCCCTGCTGAGCAAGGAGCCCGATGTGGGACTCGATCCCAGGATGCTGGGATCATGACCTAAGCTGAAGGCAGCTGCTTAACCAACTGAGCCACCCAGGCGTCCCCCAAGATTTCATTTTTGATGGCTGAGTAATATTCTGTGGTATATATGTACCACATCTTCTTTATCCATTCCTCTGTCAATGGACATTCCCCCAGATTCCCTTTTTTTTTTTTTAAGATTTTATTTATTTACTTGACAGACAGAGCTCACAAGTAGGCAGAGAGGTAGGCAGAGAGAGAGGAGGAAGCAGACTCCCTGCTGAGCAGAGAGCCCGATGCGGGGCTCGATCCCAGGACCCTGAGACCATGACCTGAGCTGAAGGCAGAGGCTTAACCACTGAGCCACCCAGGCACCCCCCCCCCCCAGATTCCTTTAAAGAGGAAGAAACAGTACCCACATTTTTGAAATTCCCTCACTACTTCTCTTGGATCTGCTTCCTTACTCTCTCCTCCTTCCTGCTCTGAGAAACCACTATCTTAAATTGGGTATTTTTCATTCTTGTGAATGTTTTTATATCTTTATTATATATGTATGTGTCCATAAACCATATCTAGTATTATTTGTATGGTTTGAAACTATGTATAAGTGTTATCCTATTGCATTAACTCATTTTTATCTTTGAATCTATATTTTCATTTAGAAACTTGCTTTTGGGGCATCTGTGTAGGTCAGTCATTAAATGTCTGCTTTCTGCTCAGGTTATGCAGGGTCCTGGGATTAAGCCCTGCATCAGGCTCTCTGCTCAGCGGGAAGCCTGCTTCTCCCTCTCCCACTCCTCCCCCTGCTTGTTTTCCCTTTCTTGCTGTCTCTCTTTCTGTCAAATAAATAAGTAAAATCTTAAAAAAAAAAAAAAGAAAGAAAACTTGCTTTTTTTCACAAGCAGGCAGAGAAGCAGGCAGAGAGGAGGAAGCAGGCTCCCCGCTGAGAAGAGAGCTCGATCCCAGGACCCCGGGATCACCATTTGAGCCAAAAGCAGAGGCCCTAACCCACTGAGCCACCCAGGTGCCCCGTTTGTGCTTATGTTTTTACAAATAAACTATCTGGGAGTCATTTAAATTTCAGGAGAGTTGCAAAGGTAGTCAGAAAGTTACTGTAAACTGTTCACTCAGCTTCTTGCAATGTTAGTTAGCATCATACCTAACAGTGATACATCTGTCAAAGCTAAGAGCAAATACTGGTAAAATCCTATTAACTAAATTGTAGACTTTATACAGATTTCACCAGTTTTTCCACTAATGTCCTTTTCCTGTTCTAGATCCAACCCAGGACATATAACATTTAGTAGATTGCGTTTTTGAGATTTATGATGATACCTCGTATCATTCATTGTGCTTGAAGTTAGAATTCCACTTTTGACTATAACACAATGTCTGTGTGTTTTTTTTTAACTAAGATTTTATTTATTTATTTGACAGACAGAGATCACAAGTAGGCAGAGAGGCAGGCAGAGAGAGAGAGAGGAGGAAGCAGGCTCCCTGCTGAGCAGAGAGCCCGATGTGGGGCTCGATTCCAGGACCCTAGGATCATGACCTGAGCTGAAGGCAGAGGCTTTCACCCACTGAGCCACCCAGGCGCCCCAATGTGTGTGTGTGTTTTAAAAGATTTATTTATTTCAGAGAGAGAGAGAAAGAGAGAACCCAAGTGGCAGGGACAGAGGGAAGAGAGAAAGAATCTCAAGCCGGCTCCACGCTGAGCACAGAGCCTGACGT